>JAGKTI010035781.1:0-11189 GCA_018397915.1 Birgus latro | reverse complement strand
AATTAAAAGCAGGAAATTATGATTAACACAATGTTAGGTTAGGTTAGGTTAGGTTATGTTAGGTTAGGTTATGACCGGACATGAAATTCATTGGCATTCACCTTTTTCATAGCTGGTGCAGTTAAAACCATGCATGAAAAAATTAAATTGAAAGCAGGAAATTATGATTAACATTTAGGGAATTTTTTTAACACATTTACAGCATGCTGAAAACAGGTTAGACATGAAAATCAGTATGGAAATCATCTTGCATACAGTTTATGCATGAGATTAATGATATGGAAAGAACAAAACAAGGAATTTTGATGAAGTTAGGGTACTTACGAAAAAGAAGCCGCCGTCCTGATGTATAAACTCGCTCTATCATCTCAGACTCTGACACGAAGAAATTTCACCACACACACCTTTGCAATTGACAATCACCAGCTCTTCTCACCAACACTTTCCACAACGTTTTTTTTGCATAACTGGGATTACATCACTTCACTGCACTGTACATAACAGTAAATTCTCATGTGGTCTAGTGATGAGTCCTGGAGCCTTGCGAACTTCTCAGCAGCAGCTTTCAGCTCCGTTCCACGTACCAACACACCTGCAGCACGTTGTTGTCGATACCAAATCAGCGTGGACCGGTCAATGTCTGCATACTTAGGACTAAACATCACCTTCCTCTCCACGTTTCGTTTGGTCTTTGAAGCGAAAGATTGAATTCACAACGAATCTGTGATGTCGGCCACCCGGCGTCCACCTTCTCCAATACCCTTCCCTCTTCTTCTCCAGAGTCAGAACCACTTTCTTCCTCTTCTCAGGAGGCAGGGCCATCATCACACATGATGAAGAAGGTAAAGAGCAGCATCAGGCCCTGCAGGAGGTAGGGTATCACCACGAAAGCAATCACTTCGGCTGCCATTGTTGGAGCGTGTTTACGAGCCAGAAACGGAGCGGGAAATGGGACGGACAGACAGGCGCCACGCGCATAAACACAGCCGATCGGCACGCATGGGAAATTCAAACTGACACGGTCCAAAAAAAAGGATTTTTTTCGGATTTTTTTGAATTTTTGGGCATTTTGGGGGGTGGACAGCCCACGATGTCCGAATAGTGAGGGATCCGAATAATGGGCGTCCGAATAATAGTGGGATTACTGTAATGAGCTTGGAGGAAAAAGTGAAATTGCTAGACAAGTGTAGAAAGGGTATGAGTTATGCTGGTGTTGGGAAATTATTTAAAGTAAATGAGAGCACAGTGCAGTACATAAAAAAAAAATAAGGAGAAAATCAGGGTGACATTGGCATCCACTGCACCACCAACAGCCAAGCAAGTGTCGCAGGTGAGAGACATTGCGATGTCAAAGATGGAGCATGCACTGTATGTGTAGATTAATGACCAAAGCAGGAGAGGAAATCCCATAGACAGTATTGCGATTAGGGCAAAGGCGAAAGTACTGTATGATAGGATGATCAGTTCACCTCCCAACCCCGACACCCCAAGCGCCAGCACAGACCCCGGACCAGCCACAACCACCCACCCTGAATTCACAGCCAGCAAAGGTTGGTTCGAAAAATTCAAGAGGTGGTTCTCCCTTCACAATCTGAAGGTGAGAGGGGAATCTGCGTCAGTGGACCATGTGGCAGCAGCAGCATTCCCAGAAGCACTTCAGCAAATTATTAAGGAAAAAGGATATAGGTCTGAGCAGGTATGGAATGTCGATGAGACAGGTCTGTTTCATTTTTCGTTTTTTGAAGGCTGCAACATGCTTGCACACGTCGGCCTTTTTGGATTGAAGCGTGTAGCATTTTATCACTGAATGCCCTTCCTGATGTCTACCAATGACCCTTGGGTGGATTCGATCCTCCGACCCTACGGCCAGAGCGGAGCGCTCTAACCCACTGAGCCACGGCTGTCTGTACTGGGAAAAAAATGCCTGCTAGGAACCTTTGTCTCGAAGGAGGAGAAAAGGACTCCCGGGTTCAAAACAGCTAAGGACCGCTGCACCTTACTGATATGTGCCAGTGCTGCTGGCCACATGATCAAGCCAGGATTTATTTATAAATCAGCGAATCTCAGGGCACTGAAGCGACACAACAAAAACCTCCTACCAGTGTTCTGGATGCACAATAAGACAGCGTGGACCACCAGCACCATCTTTCTGGAATATTTCCACCACTGTCTCCTGACGGAGTTGCGGTCATACCTTCAGGAAAAGGGCCTTCCTGGCAAAATCCTCTTGCTCCTGGGCAATGCTTCGGGCCACCCACTGTCACTTGAGGATATGTGTGAAGATGTGGAGGTTGTGTTTTTGCTGCCCAACACAACCTCCCTGATACAGCTAACAGCAGCCTTCATGGCCTATTACTCCCGGAGGTCAATGCAGAGGCTCTGTGCATCTTTGGATATGAACCCCGACCTCAGCATCTCGGATTACTGGAAGGGGTTCACCATCGCTTACTGCCTCATGGTGGTGCGGGAGAGTCTGAAGGAAGTGTGCCCTGAGACAGTTAATGGCTGTTGGAGGGCTTTGTGGCCAGAGTGCTTCCAAGAGTTTGCGGGATTTGCTCCTCAGGAGCAGGTGAGCCAGGCCGTGAGGAAGACAGTGGAGTTGGCAAGACTTGTACGTGGTGAAGGGGTTGAGGATATGGAGGAGGGTGAGGTGAGGGAGTTGGTGGAAGAACATGATGTGGCCCTCACCAACGAAGAATTAGTGAAGCTCGTGTGGTCAGCGAGTGAGGAGGAGGATGCAGAGGAGGATCCTGACGAAGCTCCACTGCAGCAAGGCCTCACCTTTGAAATGCTGGGGGAGATAATGAGGGAGATTGCACATGTGAAGCAACTCTTGTATGGTGCAGACCCATCGATGGTGAAGACATTGGAGGTGATGAGTGGCCAAGATCAGACCACGACGCCCTACAAAACACTGTTGAACGACATGAATCAAAAGTGGTCTCAGTTGCCTATCACAATGTTCTTCTCAAAGACACCGCGACCTCTTCTTGCTGCTGCTGCTGCTGCTGCTGGTCACGCCCTCATCTTCCTCCACAAAACCTGAGGCTGAGGAGCCTGTATCTGTGCCTGAACCTGTTTAGTCTGACTCTGACAGTGCATCATCCTCTCCACCTGCCTCTGGGGATGTAGTCGATGATCCACCACCACTTGGCAATGACGCTAGCAGTGGAGATGAGGTGGAGTCTATGCTCGTGTAGACTCCTTATGCCATGCAGTTACGCTCCACATCACCTCATCCAGTCATCCGTCATCAGTAACTGCATGGGTAATCATTTTCAATGTCATATTCATCATCACCATCATCATCACAAGTTGTCAGAGTTCGCCCGCCAAAACTTCAGGGTCAATGGTGAGTTAACTCTGAATTTAATGGGTATGGTTGTAAGAAGTTGGAGTAAATGTGTAGCTGATGACTTGCCCACACTCACGTGGATGCGCACGAGACGCACTTACTTGCGGGAGTCTGTAGAAGTCACCAGGTACAGTTACCTCCACTCCTAATGAGTACAGTGGGTGGTGTGTTTGGTGAAATGTGGCACCACTGTGTTTGTTTATATCGTAGTAATAGTAAGTGAATGGGCAGACCAGGCAGAGCTTCCCCTCTGCTACAGTATGTAGTACCCACAGAAACAATGTTCTATCAAGTCATACTATGTCTGCAAATCCAAGTGTTTGCTATGAATGTATAGTGGAAGGTTGAGAGAAAAACAAATAGTAATGTCATTGGATCCTATTGCTTCTCTGACAGGAGCTGATTGTGAGGCGAAGTGGAATGGAGGGGAGGGGGGGGGCAGGGGGGGGGGGCGCATGTATCGAAACTTTGTCGTGTTTCATTTAGAATGATGAAGGGTGTAATTATAAAAATGTTCTGAGGTGATCTATAACTCTGTATGCAATAAGGTGTATTGGATGCATGTAGGAGTCTTAATGTTCATCATACAATGTAGTGAACAACTGTAGTTGAGCATAAATGTTAGGTGTGATGTCTGGTGTCTTGAAACGTGGTTCACCTGAGTCTATTCAGTGTGTGACTCAACTGCTGTAACATTTTTGTAGCTGAATCAGGGTGGTCATAAATGATTTATGATTAAGCATATGACACAACTGTTATGCCATGCTGTGCATAATCCAGTCTATTTTATTGTGAGGAAAAACAATCTTTATATTTGCAAACCATTGTATGAGTAGATGTCCTGTTGCATAGGATTATAGCTACTTTGAGTGTTGGATAGCTATTGGCTTGTTGTGTGAGAATGTTGTGCAGTCATGATACTGATGGATCACGCGTAGGTAATGAGATGCTGTATTTGCATAATGAATGCATATCTTGTATTATAATAATTGAAATAACGGTGTTACGTGTGTCCAGTCCACAAATGATGTCTCTATCTTCGAGGTGCTATTTCATTAGTCTGGATAGTTGATACAACATCCACAAACATTGATCATCGTATATTATACTCTCTTTAAAATATTCATACATTAGGTTTCATACAAGTAACACATTCAGGCCCTCCTTTTCTCCAGACGCATTATACTATTTAATCGTGTGTCTGTACTCACACACTGTGTATCCAGAGGGAGCAATATTTCTCACACCAACACCAAATAGCACATACGTTGGTGATGACCCTACTCACTTCCACACTCGGTCCTTCTCCACAACAGTCCACTTCCACACACACACCTTACCACCAAGCAGGGTGGTCAAGCCCTCCCACCCTCTCAATTCCTGCAACATTTTCTTCCTCTCCTAATACCCTGTCCCACTGACCAACCTCTCCTCAAGTACCCCCTTACCCACCAAATATTCTAATCTATTTCTAACTGCCTTGGGAATATCGTTTTCAATGTTCAGCATCATGGGACGCGGCATCACAGATGTCCGTAATATCAAAATCTATTGTCGAACTTGTTATTATGAATCTCATATGATGGCTCTAAACAACAATACCAAAACGACGTTTCGCATCCCATCTACAATCACCTCCACTACAGTGCCCGGTACACATTACACATCATGATAGGTTCTGCTTCCCTTAGTCCTACAATGTGTCCATTTCTGTCACTGAAATTGCAAGGATAGTATCGGGGCAATATTCACTGTTGGAGAGACAAGGACCCTCTATCCTTCCCTGGGTCTATTATTATCTCGTACTGTAGTAACTTGTGACACCATGAATGCACCAGTCTCTCTATCTCTCACAAAATTCCGGCCCTTCCTCGAATAATGGGTAATGAGACCTGATATTGACTTCCTTATTATATTGCATTACTACGACGAGATTGCAGCTTTATCAGTGACCTTGCATAAATTTACTGGATGATGTGGGGTAGCTTCAGAACCCGGGAGTATTTTGTGCAAAGAGTGTTGGTTGGGTTTTACCATCCAGGGTGCTGGTGCACCAATGTTGCTTACTTAGATGCTCCAGCAGCACTCAAACTTTATCCTACCGTAGGTCCAGCTTATCCTTGGCTGTGTTATACTGTATAAGACTGTATTATGACACGGTGCATAAAACACTCCTTACTTTACATATAAATTGCATTGTTCACTGCACTACTTAATGCTTCTATTGCTTGAAAACAGGACCTCATTCAGACTGCTGGAAGGTGAGAGAGGTCAATGGTCAGTCAGTATAGTCACCAAAACTGCGACTGGCTGCTATCTTGGCATGAGTGCAAATAAGTCGGTGAAGTGTATTATCAGACTCCCTGCACAAACACACGTAGACTATACACAATTTTACATCCTCTCAGCAGCACCACACCACCGATATATTTTGTGTAGCCATGGCCACATCCTAAAACCTTGTGTTATAATGTCAGACAATGGACAGACATCCATGGTAATGGAAATATTCCTCCCTCTGGATTAACAGTGTGTGAGTGTAGACACATGATTAAATAGTATACTGCACCTGGAGCTAAGAAGGGCCTGAATGTATTACTTGTATGAAACCTAATGTATGAATATTTTAAAGAAAGTATATATAATATACGTGTCAACGAGTGGGTTGGTGGAGGGTTAGTGCCCCTCCCCGTAAAACAAATAACTCAGAGTCAAATGGCCACCCCGTGCAGGATTATGGCGTCTGGCAATAGATAGATAGATATTATCACAACTATCCAGACTAATGAATTAGCACCTCGAAGATAGCGACATCATTTGTGGACTGGACACACGTAACACCATTATTTCAATTATTCTAATACAAGATATGCATTCATTATGCAAATACAGCATCTCATTACCTCTGCGTAATCCATCAGTATGATGACTGCACAACATTCTCGCACAACAAGCCAATAGCTATCCAGCACTCAAAGTAGCTATAATCCTATGCAACAGGACATCTACTCATACCATGGTTTGCAAATACAATGATTGTTTTTCCTCACAATAAAACAGACTGGATTATTGGATTATGCACAGCATGGCATAACAGTTGTGTCACATGCTTAATCATAAATCATTTATGACCACCCTGGTTCAGCTACAAAAATGTTACAGCAGTTGAGTCACACACTGAATAGAGTCAGGTGAACCACATTTCAAGACACCAGACATCACACCTAACATTTATGCTCAACTACAGTTGTTCACTACATTTGCGGATTTTCCACTTTCACGGGAGTCTGTGTCCCCTAACTCCCGCGAATGCTGAGGGCCTGGTGTATTTATATTTGTTATACGAAAGGGGGGTTTCTTGTGGCGTTTATCCTCCTGTCTCATTCTAATACTATTTTACTCTATGACCAGGTGACAATCGCCTGGCGTGAACAGCAAATTTATTTATGGTACGAAAAACAGGAACGTCAGACGCTCACGTTCATTAATATTGGCATTTAGTTTTTATAGTACGGCCTTAAGTATCTCTCAACACGAATGATCAACCTGCTCCAGCGATGAGTTCTGTGGTCTACCCTTGTCTTGTTCACCCCAGGATGACTCTCTAAGAGATAACCCTGTGGGTAGGGTCAACCTCAGGTAAACAGACCACATACCTACATAACTGAAACTGATGCTGACATATTTTGTGGGTAATAGGCTTCGACTCTGTCTCACAGAGTTACCTACCCTACATGGTTGTACCAGTGATATCCCATGATCCTGCCAAGAAATTTAGTACCAAAGAAGTCAATTCACTGCTTCAAGTCACTGTTTAGTGTCCATGTCTCACAGCCATAGAGTATGACAAGGAGCACTAGTGCCATGAAGATACAAATTTTCATCCTTCTACACAAAGAACAGCAGTGCCAAATACCCAAATTGAGTTAATTCATAACCGACGAGATGAGAAATCTTATCATCTGATCCTATCATTATTATTTATCACACTACCAAGATAAAGCGAATCTTTCCAAGACTTTACGTTCTCACCACATGCTTGGACAAACTGAACTGCTTCATCCACCGAGCTACCAAATGCCTGGACCTTGGTCTTGGCATAAGAGACCATTAATCCCTATGGCTTTGCATACTCATGAAATTCTTTGAGGGCACTCAGTAGTATTGCCAGTGAAAAGTCAAGATCAGTAACCATGATAACTGCCAGCTGATACTCCACAGTGACCTCAGTCACAGCCCAGCCCCCCAATCCATGCTTGTGTTTAAAAGGATGGAAGCAAGGACATATTCCTGTCTTACTCCAGTACTTACTAGGAAGAAGTCAGATGTTCCTCCTTCATACCTGACAGCACTCTCAGTGTCTGAATACAAGCCAGCAATCAAATCATATTATCCCTGGGGAGGATCTCACAGAGTTGCAGGAGTTCCATAGTACCTCTGAATTTACTGATTTAAATCCCTTCTTGAGATCCACATACACTGCAAACAGACCTTAGCAGTACTCAAGGCAGTGTTCCACAAGAACTCAGAGAGCCAGGATGCAGTCATCTGTAGACTTCTTGGGTGTGAATCTGGATTGCTCAGTCCTCTGAAACTTAAGCAAATAGTCCAGGATATGCATCAGGATAATGTGAGCAAGAACCTTGTCTGGTACACTGAGCGCTGTAATACCAAAGTAATTACTAAAGGCATGCTGGTCTCCCTTCCCTTTCCAGATAGAAGTGGCCAAACTCCTTGTCCAGTCAGGAGGAATGATACCAGTCAACCAAATTGCTTCTATGACTGAATATAATGCCCTGATTATGGCATCACCCCCAACTTTGATCAGTTCTGCCAGGATGCCACAAACACCAGAAGCTCTACCAGCCTTCAACCTATCCACTGCCTTTTTTATTTCTTCTAGAGAAGGCATGGCATCATTAGTTTGTGCGAGAGCAGTCAGTGGCTGTACACCAGCCAACAGCAGCTCTCCACTAGGAGGTTCAGTCATATACAGCTGCTCAAAGTACTCAACCCAGTAAACTCTATACTCACTCACCCTCAACATGAGCTTATTAACCATAGCCCAGAATAGCTTTTAGTGCCATTTCAAAACTGTGTAGCTCAGTTTTGGTTATAACTCAACTGCCTTTTACTGGTACTGCATCAGTATGATATGGACTGGCTGGTATGCAAGTCTGGTAATGAAGATCTGTACTGACCAAAGACATTTTAGTAGTATAGGAGTTTGCTTCAAGTGCCTTTAATTATGGCATACCTATAAGCTGTGCCACATAATGCTCTCATACCTTGTACTGTACATGTATATAATTGGTGATATAAAACACTAGTCATATTTAAATGTTTAGATTTCATACCTATATGGACTTCTTAATTGTTTTTCTGTGTAAGACTTGGCTCAATGAATTAAAAATAAAGTTAATGCTGCTGTTTATTGAAAGTTTAATTAATGGAGACATATGTCAAACTGATGGCTACATTCAACACCCATAAGCCCTTCAAATGAGATTGTACAATATTATTCATCTTATTTTTACTGTTTCCAGATGATTTTATTCAGATTAAAAGACACTTACCTTAGGAGTTTTTTTTTCAATATAATGACATCTTGGGGAGTAGGCTGAGTTGGTCATCTTGCCTTAAATGTAACAGACTGTAGTAACCTAGCCTCAGATCTCTACACCTTAACATAAGACTGGCTCCTTTTAGGTACAATTAAGCCCTAGCAACTGCCCATATAGAGGTCTGACACCATTCTTATTCCCTTGAATATGGGAACATTTTATGTAATTCTTGCTACTAACACACTATTTAATCACCTTAAAAGATATTTTTTTCTTTCTCTCTCTCTCTCTTTTTTAATCCACAAGGGTAATAGACGGCCTTCATTAACCCCTTCAATATAGAGATACCATTTGTATCTTTCTTGCTATTTCCAGGTTACTTTATTCAACCAAGAAAGTTCTCTCATATTCACTGCAGGCTATATCTTACACCTTGAGTTTTCATGTCTTGCCAAGAAAGACTGAATTAAACTGTCTGGAGATGACATTAAAAAAAAAAAAAAAAAAGTGACTGGGTTAAGCCCTTCAGTATGAGGGGATTCTCCTGAGTTATATAAATTGTCAGGTAATAACAAGAATGAAATAATAAACAGATACCATCACAGTTTTGGTGTTAACAGGGCATGACTCTAGTAATCAAATCTATGTAGAATGCTAAACAATGTAAGGTAATGCTAGTAGTGAAGGGGATAGCCACTTCATTCCAGTGACATTTTATAATTTACTACCATGCTACCATTATATCATTTCAATAAATTTTGGAGACTTTCTGAACTGAAGGTGTTACATATAGCTGGCATTAACTCCTTCAGCACTAAAGATCTGTCATCTCTTAGTAGCTATAAAGCAATAAGAAATCAAGGGTTAAAGTGGCATGGTTCTAGTGAAATAATCAAAATGTCTGTGTAAAGCACTAAGCACCGTAAGGTAATGCTGATGGACAAACTGATACTGATGCCAGTCCTGACACACCAGTGACTCATCATGCATCATCCCCGTTGTAGCAGCATCCCTGGCCTGGCCAACGCTGGGCTGGTGTGGTCGTACTGAATTGGGTTCCAACATAAGGCACTTTTGCAGTGTGGATGTGGTGGTGACTATGCACTGGCACACCTGAAACAAATGAGCAAAGGTAAAATGATAGGTGCTAGCAAGTTATGGGGACCTAAATACATAAGCAGTCTAAATAATGTGGATGTAGTAGTGACCGAAAAAGAATGTGCTGTCCTTTATATTCAACCACATAACTATACCTCTATATTATGGGGGTTCACAGCCAGAAAACCTTTTCATGATGGTTTAGGTCAAGTTGGGAAGTAATGTGTAGAGATGAGAAGTTGTCATGACTGTGTGTGTGATAGAAGTCTGCAGTTTCCTCTCCCAGAATACACTGGTACCTCTCACCTGTGAGGTGAGTATGATTCCAATTACATCACTGACATACATGAAATATTATTAAGTGTCTGCTTAAGTGTCTGACAAGATCCCTAATCTCATTCTGCTCAGGTTGATGGCCATGTACTAAGGAGAATCATTCAGTCTCATACCTACTGCTCACCGAATACCATGTTATCATGACTTAATACTCAACCTGTGAAGTAGGAGTGTCCAAGTTCCACCAGGTGAAAACAGACCCACATATAACCACCATTAGTCAATAGTTTGATGTTCACTCATTATTAATCCATTCAAACCAATGGCATATACTGTGCTGTATTTTACCTATATTTGCTTTTCCCTAATTTTACTGAGCTTTAGAAACACCTCTGGCAGTGAAAATATTAATGAAAATCTAACCCCTAGAGGTCAAACACTCTTTGAATGAAGCCATCGGAAGACTGCAAGAATAAAACAGATTATGTCATCAGACTGACATGTGGTGACATGTAGAGGTTAGGAGGACGGCTGGGCCTTGATAGCAGGCTGTAAAGCCTATGCCCAGAGTCGGACACAAAAAAAAAAAAAAAAAAAAAAAAAAAAAAGACTGACATGTTTAATGCATGAGTAAATTGAAGAATCAGTGCCTATTAAAGTTCCACTGCTAACTATAAAGCTGATTTGTCAGTTCCAAATATACAGGAACAGTTATACAAAAAGCAATGGGAAACTTTGGACTGCATACTTAAAACGAGCTTGTCCTTTAAGGAAGAAACTAGGAAAGCCGATGAAAACTGAAAGCAGTCTTTGTGACCAGGGCAATATGGCCAATACAGCAAAGACATCACAATGCCATGAATTTTTCAAGCTAAATAACTGTGACCACATCTGAA
>JAGKTI010035780.1:0-11189 GCA_018397915.1 Birgus latro | reverse complement strand
AGAGGAGGAGGAGGAAGAGGAGGAGGGAGAAGAAGAGGAGGAGGAGGGAGAGGAGGAGGGGGAAGAAGAGGAGGAGGAGGTAGTGAACGCAGGGAAGCTCAAGGCCACGTCAGTTAATGCGAATTAAAGGAGGCAGAGTAATGCGTAATTAGGTATCTAAGTCAGGGTCGGGAAACAAAGTGAAGCACGGGAAGTAGGTTACAGTGAAGGCCAGTAGGCAAAGAGAAGATAGGGAAAAATCAAGCCCAAGGGAGATAGGATAACGTGAAAAATTAAATTAAGAAAGTACAGTGAAAATCTGGAAGTACAGTAAAGATATTTAGAGATTAGAAACAGTCGTAGGGAACCCGTGGAACCTGAGAGTAGGGAAGCATATTAAAGTTAGAGATACACAGTAAGCAACCTAGCTAACAAGTAAGGCAGTACCTCAACGTCTTGGTACAGTACCGACGTCGTAGAGAAGTAGAGATTTCTGTGAATTAATATCGGTTCTGATGTAAGGAGCGTGAAGACATGAAAAGTAAATCTGTCATTCGTGTTTCAGGCATTATCTTAGATGTGTCATGGTTAGTGGGAGCAGCTACAGCATCAAGTTCATGCTTCGTGAATCTCCTTCCGTGATACTCATATGCTGCAGACGCAACACCAAACCAGATGCGTCGTACTGGTACTGCAGGAGAGGACTTAGAAGAGATACACTGCTATATTCTTACACAGCTAAAAAAAAAAAAAAAAAAATCAGCATGGGAGGCAAACTAATATCAGGACTGGGCATTGTGTACATATTACTTAGGCGGAAACTCTCAGAATTATATGGCCAAGGGGCTCATGCTCAAGCGTCAGGGGGCTAGGACTCAAGATTAATCGGCTAACACTCAGCCTCAAGAGGACAGTACCTGGGGTCGCATTTTTACCAGCAGCGATTGAGGCGTCTGGCAATAGATAGATAGATAGATAGATAGATAGTATTGCTTTCAGTTTGTCTGTGTGTCTGTGTGTCTGTTAGCACGATAACTTCGCAACCGCACAAGATATAATCACACAATTTTACAGATGTGTAGTTGGGATGAAAATCACCTACGAGTTCGAATTTGGTGAAAGAAAGTCAAGGTCATATTCCGAGCCGCGCTTGAAATGTATCGGCTAGCGGCTGGTGTGATTTCCTCCTTTGAGGGGTGGGGGCGAGGGCCCTGCTAAGTAGCCTTGGTCAGTTTATAACATATTTCTCTCAGTGATTTATTCTGTGCATCACACCTTGATACCCTTTGCAAATTATAGATGCAGACTATATCAGTATTATAACCATGTAATCAAACGCAAAAGCATGTGAAGATGTAGTGTGCAAAATAAATCACTAAGGAATAGGTGCCACGAAGCTTTCGACGCCACTTAAAATACAAATCTTGGAGAAGTTTTTAAAGCCTATCTCCCTCCCCCTCTACTCCTCCCCCCCAATAAAAAAAAAATCGTTCAATCGCCACTGATGCTGTTGATAGTTTCTTTTCTTTTGTGCTTTCTCTTTCCTTATCTTCTGCACCCTATATCACACCACAGTTCAGTGAGGGAAAAGATGTTTAGGAGGACCAAAAAATTAACATCTGACGTCTTCTAAGCTGCACAAATCACATCGCATTTACTACAAAACTCTCTGAACAAAATGTAATAAATTTTCTGCAATTAAGATTTTAAATTTAGAGCACTGACAGTAAGTGAACAGTTTTGTCCATAAAATATATAAAGGGGGATGAAGAGAGAGAAAAAAAAATCCATTATCCTCCTTAAAACGTCTGTGAGTCAGAATAACGAATGACTGTGACTAATCCTGATGTAATGTCACTTTTCAAAGAATAATGTCCTACGGAAAAATCCGTGTATCAGTTAGCCTGCTCTACTTGCGAAGAAACAAGGATAAATACTACATAATTTGTTTTATACTATCCACAAATCACCTGAAAATAAAAAAGAAAAGAAAGAAATGAAATGTGAAACAGAATTAATAGACTTAAATCTTGTGTAAACTCACGCTGTTGGTGGCGGGGGAGTGGGTGCGTCAGCTCTGTGGACTCCAGAATAAGTGTTTCCTCCTCGGGAAAAATGTTTGTACCGCAAGTTTGATCGAAAATGTACCGTTTGTACCGCTAGCTATTTTAAAATGTACCACAAAATGTGCCACTTTTTTGTGAAACAAATGATAGCAAAAAATATATGAATAAATAAAAGTCAGTGAGTAAACAGGGAGCACATCGACTGATATCAAGCGCAGCCAATCCTGAGCAGTATGAAAGAATTTCCCTAAAGTGCTGCAGTAACAAACCTGTAAGCAAATTAATAAAATTGGCTGAAAATAATTATGATACCTTCCACCAAATTATCTATGCATAATACCTGCATTACAAATATTATGAATAACGAACACTCAGATGCTTATTGCTAAATCATTTAATTAAAAAAATTAAAAAACAGCATCACACATTTGAATGTTTATATAAACAAACAACTCTCACGCCTTATATTATAAAAAAAAAAACAAGCAAACAAAACGTGATGAAAGACAAGCTAAGCAGGGTTGCCAGGTCAGAAATGCCAACCCGCCGAGTTCCTCTCCCAAACCCGCCCAATCCCGCCAAAATGTCGTCATTCTCACCCGCCCAAAAACCGCCTTGTCAGTAATCACAGACTATAAGGTTTACAGGTGAGCAACAAATGACCTGAAAAAATATTTATATTTTATACAAACTTCATACATTAGCAGCACCTTAGTCATGTATCAAATGACTGGGACAAAATTATTTAACATTAAATTAATGCTAATGTATTAGCAACCTATTTTCACATATTAAGGGATAAGAACATAAGAAGCAGTTTCTTTAACAAGCACGTTATTTATCAGAGCAGTGCACTTTGTTCTATGAAAAGAAAGGTCCTTTGCTGAAATAGTTTTCATTAGTTCACCCAGGTGATCAATTGTACTTATGCTTGAATGACAGGCAATATATGCAGATAATTTGAATTCCGCAATTTTCAACTGTTGTCTTCTTTCACTTTTGTGATACCTGCATCAAAAGTGTTCTTGTGGCGGAAAAGGGAAGGGCATTTTTCATGTGCTTTTCTGTTACACAGTGATCTTTCATATCTGCATGGTGGGCTCTCAGGATTGTTTTAAGAAATTGCAAAATGCCTGTGTTTCATCACCTGGGACACTGACAATCCATTCTCGCAATCCTTTTTCTTTTTCCCAGCTTTTATTGCATTTTCTGTTATAATTTGCATATTTACCCACTGTCTTCCCAATTCCACTATCCAGCAAACCTCCCTTCACTGCTCCCTAACTAAAAAGCACCCCAAGGGGCAGCCAGCCACCAACGAGCACCCTGTGGCCCAGCACCCCAAGGGGCAGGCAGCCGCAAACGAGCCCCTCGCGAGCAAGGCGCCAGCCACTCCCACCACAACTCTCAAGCAACTCAGGGAGCAATCTTCCTTCCCCCCTCTCCTCTAACCAGACCTCCAATCCTTCCCACGTTGCGCCTTCGCATCCTACAGTGGAACTGCCTTGGTGCGAGGAGCAAACTCGCCCACCTTCAGGAAGTGGCTGCTATGGATGACATTCACGTCATGCTCCTGTCAGGATCAGAGGGTTCACTGGCCATTTCCTCTCCCAGATCCCCGGTGTCATGAGAGAATGTGCGATTCTTGTTAAGAATCACATCCCACATTCGCCCATCGCTCCTCCTGTTTTTTGTGGTGAGGGAGTCGAGGTGCAGGGCATCACCCTGCACTTGCCACCACCTCCCTCAACCTTTTCAACATCTACAGGAGCTCCGGTAGTACCTTGGATCTGGGTGAGATCGTGACACTTGCGGCTTCAGAACCCACGTACATTGCTGGAGACTTTAATGCACACCACTCTATCCTCTCCTCTCCCTCCCCAGGAAACGAAGCTGGGAGGCACCTCTCCGAGCCCCTTGAGGAAATTCCTGGCGTGTCCTTGTTAAATGACACCTCTGAACCTACGCACGTTCGAGGTGGCAGATTGGACCTCTCACTCGTTACTTCTGCTCTCACCAGAGACTCTGCATGGTTCCTACAGCGATTCCTCACTAGTGACCACTTTGGTGTAGTGACGGGACTCAATGTGGCTGTCCCCTCACCGCCGCCACCTCCCCCACCTCCTCGGTGGAACCTACGCAGAGCTCGCTGGAGTGAGTACGAAGAAGCGATTGAGGCACGTCTTAACAATGTCACGTCCCCTTGTTCCCTTGATGATCTCGCTGAAGGTGTCACTGATGCTTTCAGACAGGCTGTCACTGACTACATCCCCCTCTCCAAAGCCCCCTCGCTCTCCCGTCGGGGACCACTGGTACTATGACGAGAGAGTGCAGGAGCTTAACCATAGGCTCATCTCAGCCCGAAAAGCCTACAGGAGGGGTCCCTCAGACCTCACCAGGCAATACCTGGCTGCAGTGGCACGCCATGTCTCTAAGGAAAAGCGGTACCTTAAGGAAGAGGCCTGGATTCGATGGTGCAGATCTCTCCTTGAAGGAGATGTGGACGAAGATTAGAAAAGTCTCTAGCAACAAACCGCCCAACCCCCCCTCTCATCCCGATCCTGCAGGAGAAGCAAACCGCCTTGCTGTCCTTTTTGCCAACAGAACCTCTCCTGACATCCTTCCCCAAGCAATTACAGATGAGCAGGTGCGCCTGGGGGACCCCAGAAGGGACGCCACAGATGCAGCCTGCTCCCTCCCTGATGCTACTGATTGCCCTTTCACCCTCAGTGAATTGGGGAGCGCTCTCAATGGCAGAAAGGACTCAGCCCCTGGGGCAGACGGCCTCACCTATTCTCTCCTTGCAAGATCGGGCATGAGAGGCAGAACCTCCATCCTTGACGTCGTCAACAAATCCTGGGAGGAAGGAAAGCTCCTCAGATCTTGGAAGCAAGCAGTTATACACCCAATACCCAAGCCTAAAGACCGCACTGCCATGAGACCCATATTGCTTCTTAGCTGCATTGTCAAAACAGCTGAAAGGCTTGTTCTCTCTTGGCTCACCTGGAAGCTTGGCACATTACACCCTAAACTTTTCGCCTTCCTGCAAGGCTGAGGCGCCCATCAGTGTCTTGCCTCGTTTCTAGGCTAGCTGAGGAATGGCAGGGGTACTGCTGTCTTCCTTGATTTGGAAAAAGCCTTTGAGTTAACTAACCCTGAAGCTGTCCTTGCTGCACTTGCCAGGAAGGGGATTCATGGCAGACTCCTCTCCTGGATCAGAGACTTCCTTTCTGATCATGCTGCTTGTGTCCGTTTTCAGGGCCAGTTCTCTCCTTCCTACCCCCATATCAACGGTACTCCTCAGGGAAGTGTGCTCAGCCCCTTCCTGTTCAATATTCTGATAGACAACCTGCTGTCGATCGACTTTGGTCGGAGCGTCACGCTATTCAGCTATGCAGACGATCTCACTCTAGTTCACTCTAGCAGAGCCACCCACCACCAGGCCATGACTGCTCTAACCCTCCTCCACAACAGGTGCTGTGAACTCGGTCTAAAGATCAACCTCGGGAAAACCAAGTATATGCACTTTGGCATGCGCCCCCCAGAGCGCCTTCTTATTCTCGTGGGACATAGACTGGACCGTGTTCACAGGCACCAATATCTGGGGGTGTGGTTCGATACCAGTCTCTCTTTCGCTCATTACATCCGCTATCTGCGAGAGAGAGCCGCCCCTAGAGTTACAGCTCTTAAGGTTATAGTGTGCCGCTCCTTCGGTGCCTCCAGCCGTGTCCTACGAATGTTCTACACTTACGCCATCCGCTCCCTAGTTGATTACTGTTCCATTTGTATTGTAGGGCTTTCTAGATATCAAGTCCGGGCTCTAGAAACTCTGCAAAATGAAGCTGTCAGAGTCATACTAGGTGCGCCCGGCTGGACTCGGCTGGAGAACCTGTGTTGAGAGTGGTCTTCCCTTTCTCAAACTCAGAATCTGGAGTCAATCGACAGCCATTGCTGCTCAACTGTGCAGACACAGACCTCATCTCCCTGTTGCCACCACTCTCCATCGCACTGTTGAATGCCCCCCCCCCCCCAATCCTCGTCCAGGAAGGGACTGGGTACATTCCCTCATCAATATCACTCACACCCTTGGCCTTGCTCCCACACTACGCGAGGGTCCCGATTCCCTTGACCCCGAATACTCCCCTCTCCCTCCATGGCAGTCGCCACCCATCACTTTCATCCTTCCCAATTCCCACTGCCCCAGAGCATCCATCCCCTCTCTCCTCCACCAAGACAGTCTTAGGAGAATTTCATCCCTCCGAATGCCCGTCACCACTGAATACTACACTGATGGATCTGTAACACAAGAGGGGCTAGCAGGATCTGCATTCGTCACTGAAGGCCTTGTCGAGAACTGGCGGCTCCCCACGGAAGCCTCCACGTATGAGACAGAGCTTGTAGCCATCTTAGGTGCACTACGCCACGCCTATGAGCTCCATAAGCTCCGCATAATCATCCACACTGACTTGCTCTCGTCTCTGTACGGTCTCCAGTCAAGGCACTTCAGAGACAATGCTAACCTGCTATCCTCAATTCATGCTGTAGCTGACTCCATCAGTCGTTATGGGGGTGAAATTCTCCTACACTGGCTGCCTGGACATGTCGGCATATTGGGCAACGAGAACACAGATGTCGCCGCACGAGCCACAACAACCTTTCCACACTCCACTTTCCCCCTCCTCGCCAGTCTTTCTCGTATTAAATTTCTCCCCAACAAGGCCATCCATGATCAGTTAATAAACAACCACGTCACTCTTGCTACTGATGGATCTTTCTCTGCCTTCTGGCTAGCCAGAGCCACAGCATACAAGCCTCTTGACCTTCCGCCCCGCACAACAAACTCACTGAAAAGACTCATTCATCGTCTTCGCCTCGGGTTCCCAACCTTTTCACAAATCACTCGCCTTGACCCTAAACCATGTGCGCACTGCCACCACTCCGACGAATCTCCTCTAATGCACTACATCCTAGACTGCCCTGCCATTGCCTCCTTTCGCGCTACCATCTCAACTGTCCTCATCCCAAGAATATCACGGTCCCATACTGCCGCAGAAATAATACGCCTCCTTCCCTCGTCCTCTCTCCTTCAACTTGTGTCCTCCTACCCCTCCCCTTACTAGCTCTCCACTCCTCTGCTCACTCATTGCCATATCTCTGTACCCTCTGCTGCCCTCACCTCATCCATCAACCCTCTCATTCCCCCATTCCTCTCACCCTCTGCATTCTTACCTTCCTTCCCCTAACCACGATCTCTACACGATTCCCTCATCACGCATAAATCTCTGATGGGCTTCTCCCATCTGCCCGTGTCCACTCTTCTCTGAAGGTGAACGAATCTACACAAACAAACAAGACACCCGCCAGCATTTTCTTTCGATATATATCTCCGAATTTTCGGACACTTCACGTGGCCATCGTCAGGTTACATACTGTGGGATCCTACCAAAGAGCAACACTCGTTATACTACAACAGTTATGGATCTAAAGTTCACTATTTTCTATATATATGTCTCACACATCATTAAAATGAAGAACATGAACAAGAATTATATATTAACATAAACCAACATTGCCAGACCAATAGTTTTTAGTCTTCCTATAGTATAAACGATGAAAAGAAACGAAAACTACAGCAAAAATGCACATATATAAATTTAATACAAAAGCAATGCACAAAAAATGAAACTTTGATGACTTTGGTTTCTTGATGTAGGTGGTCTGTGGGTGTAGTAGCTGTGCAGCCTGTGATTATTTTTAGGGCCTTGTTCTGTATGGTCTGTAGAGTATTGTAGTGTGTTTTAGTGAGGTTAGGAGCCCAAGCAGGGCTTGCATAATTCATCACTGAACGTATATATTGTTTGTATATTGTGGTGGTGGTTTCTTTGTTGTGTCCAAATGTTGTATGGGCAAGTGACCTCAAGACATAAATCTACTTTTGTAGCTGATATTTGTGCTATTCAGAGACCTTCAGTTATACGAAAAATAGCTTTGCTCATCTTTAACATTCTGAAGTTACCATCATAATTAACGATATTCTGAATGACTGATGCTCAGCATATTACTGAGTTTTCACTTTATGGCTGCCTCTACCAAACACTAGTTTCGAAATGCCTCTCATGACTAGACGCAAGATGCGGATGGAGATAAATATGGCCACAAGGAAGAAGAACAACACGTCCAGCATGAGGAACTCCACCCAGGAAAGCTGGGCCGCAGGGCTCCTCAGCTGCGGCGCCCCCCGGTGACGGATGACGTACTCCGTCCAGAACACGGCCCTCTCCTGCGGCGTTGTCAGCTGATCCCGCAACTGCCTCGACGCTGCCAGGACATTCTCCTTGTACCTTAACGTAAATGTAAAAAATTGAGCATGAGTAACTTGTTAGTCCATTCCGTACATTTTTAGTTAAGGAGAGCTCTATAAAATCAAACATCCAGGTAGACCTTATAGCCACATTTGTTCTCACAGGAGCCGTGGGTGTCATATATCAGCTTTAGTCCTGGTAAACTGTGATTTTGTTAACTAACGATATAATTTAGACAAATGTGCAATGCATATGAACACAGAAGTTAATCGTTATACGTATATGAAATACAGTATATATAATCCAAGTATTATAGCAATTGCCCTCAAGAGTTAAGATTGTGTTTTGCAACCCTGTAGTTATTAGAAAAAAATAATCTTCATAATTACAGCGCTAATTATTTTTCCTTAACCATTATAACAGGCAAAACATTAAAGGCTTTTTGGCGTGGAGCTGTGTTTCTTGGATTAGTGAATATTTCCGTGGAACATGGGGGACAGGAGAAAATCAGACGAATCTTAGGAAGGCTGTTGTTTGAGATAGTTGGTTAAGTAATAGCGTTGATTATCTTCGTACAGGTCGAAATACTAGCACAGCGTCGATGAAGCCCGTAATTACTAAAAGAATGGTATACAGGTACATAGAGAGCTGTAGTCTTGAACAAAGGAGAGAGAGAAAGTAAATCACGCTCCAATCCTAGTAAACGAAAATAAGCGTCAGCTTTTAAAGAAAGTGTATCACAATATTACGGGTCTCCAGTTTCACTATTGTTTAACATGGGAGTTGGAACAGAATACAGTCACATACTTCGCAGTTAGCCTTGCAGTATCTTGCCGTATTCTTACTGACAAAATGAAGTACACATATATAAAAGTTTACAGTGAATAGAACATTTGATTTTTCGATTCCATCTAGAAGTGGCCGACAGTCAACTTAAATGCCAACAGATGTATATTATCCTACTCCATGGAGCCGAAGGACATCTTCCATCAACCCACTACAGTCATATTCTACACATGCTTTTTGAAGAGTGTAGCGATAACAGCATGTGGAACTGTGATATGCTGAAGCTAAATGTTTGTGGATTAGGAAGTGTACATACGATACTGAGATGAGGTTCTGGTAGGTGCAGTCATATGATATATGTAACTATGAACTACTTAAATACCCACTCCAACCCAAGAATATACCGTGAACTAGAGGGCTGCCAGACAGGCGCATAAAGCAATAGAACAGACCGCTAGAGGTTTGAGGGAGTTAAATGGTTATAATTTATATGCTGGCCTCAACAATTTCCTTGAACCAGTGTCAATATCATTAAAAAATATTTTCAAAAGGTTGACAGGATGACATTAATTGATGTGATCAGTACAGACTGCATATATCAGACAAGCAAGTGTAAATATTACATAATTTCCAAGACACTTTTGCCTGAAAATTTAATTCTACCAGCAAGCTAAAGAACCTCGTATTTTAGTGCCATTATCTCATCACAAAACACCAGTAACACGGTGATACCAACTTAGGGTTGGTGGTAATCTCGGTGAGGACTTTAACTACGGTTTCCGCAGTCAGCTCCTCCCAAAGCAGCATTTCACCATAGCCAGAATTCTTCACAAAAAATGCGTTCCTGGGCTGATCACCGTAGATAGGTAGGGCGAGGAGGGGCGTGGCGTGGTAGATGGACTCCTGTGTGCTCAGAAGGCCACCATGGGTGATGAACACTTTCACACTGTCGTGGCCTGAGGTGTACAGGCTGTCTTAGTACAAACAATATTTGGGAGGTTATAGTGTTTGCATACATCATATTAAGCCAACTCATTAGTTACAAGATGAACCTACCAAGGATGTCCTGTTGTGGGAGCCACTTGCTTATCATGACATTCTCTGGCAGACCTTCAAGGTCCTCCTCATACTTCCATATGACTCTGTGTGGCAGCCTGTGGAACGCCTTGATAAAGGCTTGGCGGTATTTCACTGGCATTGAGTTTCCTCGAGCAATTGACCCTAGACTGAAGTATACCACACCCTCAGGACCAGCACCAGACATCCATGACTCCAGATCCTACCGATAATAAGAGCAAATAGTTTCGAAACTTTAGCATTAACAGGTATGATATATTAGAAACTGCACATTTCAAAATATTTACAGTATATTGCTGGGGTCCTTTTGATTTCGAAGCAATCAAAACCGGAGCAACCGGAGGGACACTCAATGGAGCGCATCTCTCCGACAACGGCAACGGAATTTCCATACTACTCTTCATAATGGGTTAGGGTTTCTCATCATTGATTAGGGTTTTGTGCAAAAATTGTTATCCGGATGCAGAATCTGTAATAAAATCCGGATCGTCTCAAATGTTCATCGATTGTTCCCTGGGACATGGGCTATCTACCTGCCATATTTGGTCCAAATCTCTCTTTAAGTTTTTGAGTAATCCTGCTAAAAGACAAACAAACAAACAACAGGTGTGGAAACATACTGTCCGACAAAATGATTATTCATAAATCTTATAGCAATTTTATATACCCATAACAGAGGGATATCCTGGATTCCTTAATTCAGAAATGAGGGGTAAGGTAAGGGGCACCAGACTGATGGCTAAGCAGCACTTGTCAGGACTGGTACAGAGGACCGACCTGCCTTTATCGCTCAAGGGTTGGCTGGTGGTGTATGGTCTCTTTATGAAGAGACACCACTGAGCTCTATGGTATGGAGAGGCTATCTCCGCCGCGGGCGTGTGATTTTGGCAGCCGTATTGAAATACCAGTATTCATATTCAGATTCAGATATGTTATTTTCACAAAGCAGTGGTTATTAATAAAGATACACTCGTCGCGT
>JAGKTI010035779.1:0-11189 GCA_018397915.1 Birgus latro | reverse complement strand
TAATGTTGTGGATGGTGTGGGTCTGTGGAGGCCACAGCAAGAATTAGTGTGCCTCTCATGTCTAGATGATCCTTGACTTTGAGAAGAATTTGTGTGTCTCTCATGTCTAGACGATCCTTGACTTTGAGGACTTTGGTTTCTTGGTGTAGGTGGTCTGTGGGTGTAGTAGCTGCGCAGCCTGTGATTATTTTTAGGGCCTTGTTCTGTATGGTCTGTAAAGTGTTGTAGCGTGTTTTAGTGCGGTTAGAAGCCCAAGCAGGGCTTGCATAGCTCGTCACTGAACGTATATATTGTTTGCATACTGTGGTGGAAGTTTCTTTTTTGTTTCCAAATGTTGTATGGGCAAGTGACTTTAAGGCGTTGAGTCTTGGTGTTAATTTATTTCTAATGTTTGTGATGTGTTGTTTAAATGACACTGATGCAATACCAAGGATTTTGTGTGTGTGAGTGTGTGTGTGTGTGTGTGTGTGTGTGTGTGTGTGTGTGTGTATGTGTGTGGTAGGGGAGTGTCGTTTATGGTGAGGTGTGGAATGTGACTATGTTCTGCTGTCCACTTTGTGAGAAGGGTCACTGTAGATTTGGCTGGGGCTATTTTGAGTCTGTTTATGGTGAACCATTCTTGTAGTGTGTTGAGGTAAGGTTGGAGGATGTGTGCGGCAGTGTTTGCGTTTTAGTGTGTACATGTAAGTGTTATGTCGTCCACATAGGAAGCTATATGTATTTGTGGTGTGTGGGGTGTGGGCATGTCTTGCATGTATGGGTTAAAAGAGTAGGAGACAAAACAGATCCTTGGGGGACGCCGTTTGTGAAGTTTCTGATGTTCTGTGACTGACCGGCAAATGTTAAGTGTGCACATTTGCCTGCTAAATAGTTTACCAGCCATCTTTTTGTGTTATTGTGTATGTTTGTGTTGAAGAGTTCGTTTGTGAGGTTGTGGTGGCCTAACTGAATTGATGCCATCAAAATCTCTGTGTAAGGTCTGTAAGAAGAGTGTTTGTGGAGTGTAGCGGCCTAAAACCATGTTGTGATGGGGCTAGGGGGATGTGAGATGCAATTAATTGTAATACCAGTCGTTCAGTGACTTTGGAGGGGGTGTGGAGGAGTGTGATGGAGCGGTGTGAGGAAGGTAACGTGGGGTCTTTGTTGGGTTTGGGGATAGTGATGATAGTGCCATGCTTCCAGATGTTGGGTATTATGTTGTTTGAGTAGATGTAGTTTGATATGTTGGTAAGTGCTTGTATAGCCTACCTTGTGGCCCAAGATGTTAAAGGTGTATGTTGCTTATGTTGTGTGGGCCGCAGACAATCTTACTTACTGGTAAACAGTCTAATACTGAAAATTTGAGGGTCTGGACTACCCAAACAATTCACTTAATTAACAGATAAATTTTACACTTTTATAGTTTTAACAAGGTCCAATTTATCTGGCAATAAAGGTTGCCAACATTCCCAAAGCAAAGCAGGATAGTCTCCATACAGTCAAGTTACACTGACATACTTCTGTGTAAATGCCAGTGATGGTTTATGAAAATACATGAACACAGACTCCCAGCCTTAATTTTTTTAAATCAGTAAATAAAGGCGCTTGAGGGTATTTAAATAAAGAACAACAGCACCATGTTTGAATCGAATTGGTGAAGAAATAATAGAACGGCATCATTTTGAAAAGTGTTTGGAAGAAAGAAAGACGGATAGAAAGAAGAAGATGATGAAGAAGAAAATGAAGAGGAGGAGGAGGAGGAGGACGATATAACACCACTGAATAATGAAAAATATCAACGACTAATCCGAGAAAATGTTAGTAATATCATTTTAAATATAAGGGGCCTAATTTTCTCAATATGTAAAGTATATATGGAAATGATAGTACTGAAACACATTTTTATATATTTCTGGTAACCAAAGCTAATAAACAGTAATAATAAGATTACGTTCATACTCTGAATGTCAACGAATAGGCTATTGTACTTGAATTACAACAAAAACATTCATTTACTCAAATTTGTTCTCACATGCGACATACCGTGTTCTCTCTCTCTCTCTCTCTCTCTCTCTCTTTCTCTCCCTCCCTCTCCTTTTCTCCCTCCCCCCTCCCCTCCCCCCCCCCCCTCCTCCCTTCCCCCCCCCCCCTCTTTTTTCCTTCTCCCTTCTCNTAATGTTTCCTCTCTCTCTCTCTCTCTCTCTCTCTCTCTCTCTCTCTCCTGTCCTGCCCCACCCTGTTCCCTCATTGCCCGCTTGAGTTAGTGGGAATGCACGTGCTTTAATCATGCATTGTATAGCTGGCTGGCGCACGGCAGCGACTCTTAACACTCCACACTCACCCACTAGCAAGCCGTGATGGTAAACAAAGGAACCCACAGCCATTATTTAAAAAGCACCTGCGAATGTGCCACGAATTATTACCGTTTCAAACATTACACTTCGCAAACACTATTATTGCAAATTATGAGCGTTCCAGCCACGACGGAATGGCCGATTATTCTTCATTGGGTTTCTTTACAGGTATTGTACTTCGAAAGCGTTTTCATTACAGATTTCCATAAATTTTGGTCACAAAGAAAGGTGCTTAATGCAGACGCAAATATACTTTTGATACTGATCCCAAGTCGGAGTGAACTTTTTCTTTAAGGCAGACAGTTCTCTTCATATACGAACGGCGAGTTTTTAGACAAATATGCATAAAATGCTTTACAGTTGTCGATTATCGAGGATATGTGGTGAAGATGGTCACTGTAATGGCTCAAAGCAAGATACTGTACTTCTACATTCACTATCTTCCTTGGCAAATGTCAAAGTTACTTTGTCCAATCCCTCTTCCAGCATTCTCATGTAGGACCCATCGACAGTACCTTTTTTTAAAACGAGGAAGTTCCATTCAGCTGACATCATGATTCTGTCACGTCCTCCCTCCTTTACTTGACACAAATATTCACAGAGGTTTACCTGGAATGCAACTAGTATCGCACAATATGACGCTGGTGGCGCTAACTCTCAGAACAAAAGTCATGAGAATTATACTCATTTATATTGCCAAATACTGTGTCAACAGCAATCGTCCCTGGCCACACACAAAGTACATTACCTCACTGCATTATTCTCTACAATACACAGATATTTTTGACGGTCACACGCGATTGACAGCAGCTTTGTGGAAATATTTAACATTTCGGACACGAGAAATCACAAATTATCGTCCAGGCAGGTCGTGAAAACACAGGTACCCCACGATCAGCTGAGCCGTGTAAATAAGAAAAGAAGCACGCATGGCCCAGGAACTGCGTAAATATTCATCACTCGCCCACGCGCCGCCAACACTGTCAAAGTTTTCGACTACGAGACGTTTCTAAATAGCAACTGTTTCGATTATCCTAGTGGGAGTAGGCTAGATTGTTCTTAGTGCGGCTCGGTCGTATTTTGCACGATTCTTCGCTAAGCATGACTTTGGTATTAGCTGTCAGTTTCGTGATTGTCAGCACTCTCAAGGTTGCAACATTGCACAAAACATTAGATGAAGAGAACAGTTGCAGTTCATTTGATAATCATTTTTGTACACCCATTCTGATCTCCTCGCCAGGCCTCCCTTTTCCTAAGACGATAGTGAAAATGTTCTTTAGGTATCAAACTCTACGAAATTCTTTTAGAGAATTATAGGTGCATAGATAAGAAATACTTTGTTATAGTACGTTTGTTTTTATTTTATGGAATAGGCTGCAGCACAAGCCGATCACGGCGGTACTCCCGAGGAGGATGGGAATGTTGGAGATAGAGAGAACTGGAGCTCCTTTTTCACTAGCCATTAGGATATCCTGACCATCAACCTTTGCTGACCTTTTCTTAGTGTGACACTAACACGGAGAATAGGCCAGAATACTCTCCCAAACACTTTTCTCTATCTCTTGCACCAAAATGTGCTTTACATATCACACAACGTACCTCACTACGTCACAGGAGGTGGTGTCAGCAAGGACATGCAGCCAGAAAACTTTGACCCCGCTACCTAATGGCGGACCTGAAGGGAGGCATGCCGCGCACTCTGCCAGTGCAGCTTTGGGACTGGGATGGGATGGGGCTCAGATTTGTGCCAGAGGGTACAGAGCATTGCAGTTCCCAGGTTGCCGCTTGCATCCCGTAGAGGGGGGGGGGGGGTGAAACACGAGATGGTACCCCAAAAGGCTGCCCTATCAGAGGGTGTATAATGGCAGGGCAGTTGCAGTTGCTTGGACGGTGTCCTTTTAGCTGTCCTTGCAGGGTATCCCGAGGCCACTGCTACAACCACTGGCTATGGCTGGTGGGCTATGGGTCCCAGGGTCCCATGCCTGGACTTGGGAGTGTGGGGGTGGGCAGGGACTGTGGTATGTGTCCGTTGCATACAGGAAGTCAGGTTTAGGGGAGGGTTAGCTAGGATAATTGCTGGAAGGGACTATAGGCATCAGCTATTTACGCAGGGAGGTGTAGAAGGATATGGTGGCGTGGTATGGTGGTTAAGGAGAAATGGGTGGAATTTGCCATGAAGGTAATGAAAGTGAGCAAAAGGATTATTGCAGTGAAAATATTGTTTGATAACTTAATGATTTCAGCTTTATCGGCATACGGTCCACAGGTTGGCTTTGATGATGTAGATGGCAGACTCTTGGATGACTTGATAAGTGTGGTTGGTGGTATGGGGGATGATGAGATTGTAATGTTGAGTGGGGATTTAAATGGTCATGTGGATGAAACAGCTCAAAGATTTCAAGGGGCACATTGGGGATGTGCATACGGTACGAGGAATATGGAGGAGAAAAGGATATTCGAATCTGGAGAGGAAATGAACATGACTGTGTGCAACATACAGTTTAGGAAAAGAGACAGTAAGCTGATGACAGATGAGTCTGGGGTAATAGCGGCCAGGTTGACTATTTCCTGGTCAGGAGGGTTGATGGAAGGTTGGTGAAGGACGTTAAAGTTGTAGTGAAAAGTATGGTCAGCAACACAAATGACTGATATTTGACATGGTGCTTAAGGATCAAATGGTGAAGAAGAGGACCTATGCACCCAGGAGAAATAAGGGAGCTGAAAATCCATGTAGTAAGGGATGCCTTCTATAGTGAAATGAGTATAGTGCTGGTTCGGCAGGGAGCTGTTGACAAAAGTGTTAATGAATACAGAGCTCTCAAGAATAATCTCTTGAGAGTCACTGATACAGAGTGTGGATGGACAAGAGACCCTCCAAGACATAAGGTAACATGGTGGTGGGATGAGGGAATAGAAGTCGCAGTTAAAGAGAAAAGAATGCTTTTTAAGGAATGGAAAAAATGTAGTAACAAAGAGGAATACTTGATTGCCAAGCTTAGGGCTGGAAAAGAGGTATACAGGCAAAAATTGAGTCTCAAAGATATTTACTAGGTAGCCTAAGTAGTGTTGAAAAGAAGAAAATGGTATTTAAGGTGGCAAATCAGCTGAAGAGAGAAATCAGGAATATCCCAGGTTAGCAGAGTGTGAAGAATGATGACGGAAAAGTAGTGTAAGCAGTGAGGATATTAAACATGCCTGGAGAGTGTATTACATCCTGTTCCTGAATGAGGAGTTTGACTGGAACAGGGGAGATTAGAAGCCAGCAGATTCAGAGTTTTGGCTCCTGGCATTTGATTGATGCTGCTTCTGTAAGCATGGCAATAGGCAGGATGTAGCTGGGGAAGGCGGCAGAAGTGTCTGGGTTGATTGCTGAAATGCTAATTTGATAAATTCGATTTTATATGAGTGTGTTGTCCCAGATGACTGACTGAAAAGAGTGATTGTAACTATGTCTAAGGAGAAGGATGATGCCCTGGAAAGAGGAAATTTTAGAGGCATAAAAGCTTTTGGACAAGATAATGAAGGTAATGGAGAGTGTTCTAGTAGGTATAAGGAAAAGAATGAATATTGATAACTTGTGGTTTGGGATTACGCCAGGCAAAGGGACCACTGATGCTATATTCATTTGTGTGACAGCTTCAGGAAAAAAATATATATAGAAAAGGAAAGAGGGCTGTGCTCTGCTTCTATTGGTTTGGAGAAGGCCTTTGGCGGAGTCCCTAGGGAGGTGGTAAAGTGGGCAGTGAGAAAACTTTGGGTCGAGGAGTGACTGGTTAGAGGGGTTTTGGCTATGTATGTGGGTGCTCACACCCAGGCGAGAGTGAACAGAGATTTGAGTGATGAGTTCTCCGTGCATGTTGGTGCATCGTGGGTCAATCTTCAACCTACTGAAGCCCCCAGAATCATCCCTCCATCTAATAGGCCAATATATCTAATAAACAATTATCCGATGTGTGTGTGTGTGTGTGTGTGTGTGTGTGTGTGTGTGTGTGTGTGTGTGTGTGTGTGTGTGCAGCACAACTAAAACAGGGACAAGGATTTTGATAAAACTTGGCAAAATGGTTGGAAATGGGTCTCAGATGGGCCATTTCAGGGATGTTTTGGACTCTAATAATTATTGTCCCCATTGGTGTTCCAATATACGCACGTCTACGAGACGGTGGGGCATTTCTGTAGAGTTCATGCATCTTTGAAGAGAGAGAAAGAGAGAGAGAGAGAGAGAGAGAGAGTTGTGGGGGGGAGGAGTTACGTCTACAGTCCAATGTCTATTACTTTACTAATTATACGAACAGACGATTTTATTCAGCACATAATAGTGGTGAAGGTGGTGGTGGTGATGATGGTGTTGGTAGCTGTGATCTTTGGTGGTGGTAGCTGTGATTATGATGGTGGTGGTGGTGGTGGTGGTGGTGATGATGGTGGTGGTGGTGGTTGTGGTGGTGGTGGTAGCTGTTCAGAAATGGCTTTTGTTTGGGGGAGTGTTTTGTCCTATCTGGCTGCAAAGCACTTCCTTCAAAACGAAGTGTAGTTCGGAGACGGCTCTAACATGGACAAGTGCTAAACTGCCCGATTGGCATGCGAGACTCTTGTCTAATGTTCTGTAATCCTGAGCATGTGTGTGTGTGTGGGTGGGTGGGTGGATGGGATGTGCAACCAAAACTGAAAAAAAAAAGATTTAGATGAAACTTGGCAGGATGGTTAGAATTGGGTCCCAGGTGGGTTAGTTTCAATTTCATGTCAACTGAAATTTTCCAAAGAGGTGTTTTGACCCTTAATAACTGTCCCCACAGGTGTTACAATATGTGCGTGTGGAAGAGGTGGGGGACAATTCCGTGGAGTTTCATACGTCTGTGAGGGGAGAGAGAGAGAGAGAGAGAGAGAGAGAGAGAGAGAGAGAGGTTGAACATTTACACACCGTTGTCTGTTAATTCATTGATTCCACAAACAGACGATCTTATTCAGCAGAAAATTGTAGTTGCTGTGGTGGTGGTGGTGGTGGTGGCTGTGATAATAATGGTGATGGGAGCTGTGGTGGCGATAGTGGTAGCTGTGATGATAACATTGGAGATAGTGGTAACTGTGATGGTGGTGATGGTGGTGGAGTTGGTGGTAGCTGTGATGGTTGTGGTGATGTTTGTGGTAGCTCTGATGATGATGGTGTGTATGGTAGCCTTGGCTGTGGTAGTGGTAGCCTTTCAGAAACGACTCTCATTTGGGTAAGTGCTTTGTATTCCCATTGAACCAATAAGCACTTCCTGTAGAGCGAAGTGTGGTTTCCCCCTCCTTCTCACACACACATTTACCGAATATATGCACCTCTTCCTAACCTACCATCCCTCCTCTCACCTTCAAATACGTTCAGCTATACCCTTCTCACCACCCTATTAATTCTCAGTCTCTCCACATGTCCACACCATCTAAGCACTCTTTTCCTTACTCCACATAATTCACAAATCACATTATTCCTTATCCTATCCACTCTTCGCAGTCCACACCTCAACAGTCTCATCTCTACTGTTCTGACTCCTAAACCTTTTATTTCCACACCACGCTGCAGTTTTACACCCGTATATTAAAGAAGGCACTAAAACTCCTTCATGCAAACCTTTCACAGCCGCTACACTCGGGCCTCTATTTCCTATCAAGGTCTTAATAGCACTAGCCACTTCCCTTCCCTGTGCCACTCTTATTTGCACTCGTTTTGCTAATTTACTTTTTTTTTTTTTTTATCGCTGCACTGAGGTACGTAAACTTTCTCAGCCTATATATGTCTCTCTACATTCACCGTAAAATCACACTTGAAGCTACCTTCTCTCAACAATCATCACTTTACTTTTATCCTCATTTACTTGCGAGACACGACGCTCACAAACTACAACAAAGTGCTCCAGTCTACTAAGTTCTTGTCCGCACTTTATTAACAACAATGCATCATCTGCATACGACAAATTTGAGATATTCCATCCTTCACCATGCATTACCACCACCATCCCTCTCTCCATTTACTTGTGTTTTTGCCTCTCAGAACCTTGTCTCACTCCAACAATGACCTTGAACAGTTCACTTAGATGTTCATGCACCCTTACTCACATTTCACTACCATCGTAAAATTTCGTAATGGCACTCAGCAGTTTACCATCTACACTATACATGCACAAACCTTCCATAATCCTTCTACGTTTGCCTTGTCTTAAGTTCACTCTAGATTTATAATTTTCATAAATATCTCATAATTCTACTCATAGGCCTTTCCCACTGCCTGTATCATTGCAAAATATTTTGTCCACACATCTTCAACCACTCCTGAAGCCATCCTGTTCGTTACTCACAATGCATTTTGATATGGCCCATGCTTTGTCACTGATTATCATTCCTCCATAAACCTTTCCTACAACACTCAAAAGACTTATGCCACGTTGGTTTTTACACTCACTTTGCTCGCCTTTATCCTTGTACAAAGGTTCAGGTTCCACTATGCTAATACAGTTCCTTTCATCCACGCCTCCTTACATATCTCAAGCAAACACTTCAGTTCACTGTCTCCATCACAGTCAGTAGTCTTTGCTTACGCTTCATCAACCCTTAGTACTTCTGTCTTTTAAATAAACAGTTTCTAATGGTTATGCCGAGGTATACGTTCAGATATAGTGCAAATTACTATTTATATTCTGGATGCACTTCACAAACAAACGCACACACACACACACACACACACACACACACACACACACACAATCACGGCGGCTATCCCCCCGGCGGCCCAGCGGAGAGCTCCTGATAATAGCTCTAATGGAAGCATAATGTCTCAATTATATATCAAAGGCCCTGGTAATAGCTTGTTCAATAAGCTCAGGAGCACCCCTCTTACCCCTGCCCCTCCCTAATTTCTCTTGCTCCTTCTCCTACCTCTGCGCATCGCCTCGTTTGTCCTTTCACTTCAGTTTACTCTAAGTTTTCCTCATAACTTTTACTTCTTATTTCTGTATCACCATCCATATTCTCTACATTCTCGTATCCTACACTCTGGTATTTGCCCTTTTCTAGTTTCTGTGTTGTTTTTTATATTTGATTTTGATTCTCCGTAGCTTTCTAAATACTTTCTGAATACCTCCCATCCTCATCGCTCAGTTTCCTTTTTTGAAATTCCCCCTAAAGCTACTGCCTATCCATTTCTTCACTTCAGATTACTTTTGCTTACCTTCTATTTTATTTAGCAGTTTTGCTTTCTTTTGCTACACTTTCCTATATGTATACGGCATTTCTTCTGGCTAAACCCCTGTTAGTTCCTTCATTTCGCTGACAACTGACCTTTTAAGACTCCTGTTGCGTCTATCTTCCTTTTATTTTACTCATAGGATCTTAGCATCGTCGTTACATCTCTCAACTTCTCCCCTCGGACTTTTCCACCCCTCTCCTCCCCCTCCTCCTGTTTCTCTTCTTCGTCCTCTATTTATCACACCACACATCCTATAAATTTTAGATCACATAACACACACCAACTGACCTTCGCTTCATCAAGCTGTCTCTTCTCTCTTCTGTGATTCTAGTCCTTCTCGTCCTTCATGTAGTACCGTTTGATTTTTTTTTTTACTCTTTCCTCCGTATTTTGAGTATTTCTCATTTTTTTTTTAAGTTTTAATCGTTGTCCCCTTTTTTGGTCGTGTCCGTGGAGAAAGCACTTAATTTTTAGATTCTTTGTTTTATTATTTCCCTCCATTGTGATTTTTTCCGCAGCAGCTCTTAATAGTTCTTCCTCTCGAAAAGCCTTTCTTGTATTCTCTCTCGCTCACAACTGTCTTCTCTTGCGTTCCTCCATAATAAGATACATCATTTCCTCATCCTCCTTGTTTGTCATTCAGTATTTTTCGTGGGCTATCTGACTTTTGCATGCGACCACTGTTCACTGTCAGCGATTGGAGGGCGCCAATGTCAAAACAGATTTTAGGGGAATTGATGCTGGAAAGTGTAACAGGAATTTCATAATGTTGTGAGAAGAGGGTGTAAAGACAGACTTGACGCTAAGGGTTCCGCGTCGATCGAATGATTAATAATAGGAGTGGCGTCGAAGGCTTAAGTCTTGGTTTTGAAAATGTTAAATGTGATTAAGATTATCAGACACATGAAGAAGGATTTTTAGAGTCCGCAGCTTGGAGGGTTGTTTGGTATTCCCATTGAAGGTCTGGGTAGGCTCGTGAATGCTAGAAGATTAGTGTGGGTTTGTATATGCTGAAATTTTTAGGTGGAAGGCTGGAGACATGAATTTGGGAATGGGAATGAAATATCATAGGAAAAAAGAAATGGGAGTGTAATGTCGGGAGTCGAAGGATAAGGTTGTTTTGTATAATTGTGTATATTTATTCTACAATGTTGTAGGGTCGAGTTATAGTTCAAAAAGTCAGACACTCAATAAAAAATGAGGGATAATATGCGTTGAAAGCAGTGTTTTCTAAGAGAGAGTAACAGAGATTCTGAAGTGGTACAATTATTGTTGACTGATTAGGAAGTTGTTATGAGTCTCAACGTACTGCACACATGTCTACCAGTGGCAAATGGATGGATTATCTTGTTTTTGGGTGTTGTGGTCGCAGGTTCATCCGGACTTGAACCCGATGGACAGTATTCTGAAACTGTCCTGCAGTCCACCATCCTTCTTTCAAGGGATAGGGAGGGAACCGAGGAGCGTACCGGTCAGCGGAGCTCGTGGTCATGTTGGTGCCAACGCGTGAAGGCGTCCCTATCCAACAGAAAGAAAATCTTAGATGTGGAGTAAAACAAAAATGTTTAAAGGGTGAAGGTGAGCTTGGGTTAGTAGTCCGTTAGGAATAAACTTCTTAGTTTAGGGTTCAGCCGGAGATC
>JAGKTI010035778.1:0-11190 GCA_018397915.1 Birgus latro | reverse complement strand
TCTCTCTCTCTCTCTCTCTCTCTCTCTCTCTCTCTCTCTCTCTCATCTTTACGTAGGGCCTACATAATATATATTCAATTACGCCCCCGCTACCATTCCTCACCTGCATTAATTAACATCATTGGAATATACTCATGATAAATTCTCCCGCTGACTTTCTAAATATATTCAGACACTTCACATAAGGCTAAAAACATAATGGTAATCTTCCACCCAACACTCTTTCTCATTTAAGCTCATAATGATCTTCCATATCTCTTATCTCAGTCGTTTCCATCTACGTCCTGTGAGTATCTTAGGCCCAGACACACTCCCCTATCCTTTCCTCTCTATCCCACGACCAAATCCACCTCTCATCCTACAGACAACATTCTTCCTCTCCATCATCCCCTCATATGACCCATCTGTCTAGCCACCCGCCCCTATCCCCTATCCTTAACCCATGCAACTCCACTCCACCCTCTTCATGAATCTGTCCAACCCTCCATTCCGTAAACGATCAACTGTGTACCTTTTCTCACCTTCCCGGTACACCTGCGTCTCATTTCGCTATCACTACACCTCTCTGCTATGAAGGAGTAGACATTTGCCTCGCATCAGCTGAAGTTCTGTTTCATTCCACGACTCATATCTACCTGATGGTTAGTTCATCTTCCGAGCTCTGTTGTGAACATCCATCTAACACTCCTCTTGGTCTGTATGGTAGCTGGTCTTTCCTTAGTCACCTGTCCACATATATTTCTCATAACTGCTGTAACGGAGTCGGGATCATAACTGGTTCCCATTAACTTATCCTCGTTCATTCTCGCCTTCTTCTTCACCATATAGCAGCTGTTTTGTATCCTGTCCATTTACATTAACCAGTTATCGTTAGAACACCACGCATCGCTTATTTCCCCACTGCATATTACTATCAACTCATACTAGTGAACTTAGGCCGCTATAACTCACTCTCAGCGTAAAAAATCGTCAATCGCTTACTGGAATGGAATACTAGAGTTGTCTCGACCATAAGAGGTTTAACGGTACAAAGATTAACACTCCCAGTCTTCCACATTCACTTTCAGTTAATTTCATCTGGCGTTAGATAGAGGGAATAATTAACTGTAGAAATGTCTCAGCCATGAAAGACTTAATCTACAAATTCGCTACCATTTATTTGACCCCAATTACTCGTTACCATCAAGTCGTTTTCATTAGTCCTTCATGGAAAATTCTGCGTTGGTTGTAACAAAGAAGTAACGCCTTAAACTGAAAGGGACTTAAAATAATATCCGAATTCATTTTCTGTCCCTTCACCCCATTTTTTTTTGTCCTCTTCATTAAGCATCTTTCAAGCAGACCTCTTCATCTTATCCATTCAATCTGGCTATCAAACTGCGTCCCTGATAACACATCCTCATCTACCTATCCTCATCAGTTGCTCCCCATCAGTTCTCCCCATAAGCCTCCACTTCCCGTCGCACAAAGCTCTTGGCCAATCGCAAAATATCCCCCCAACGTATGCAAATAACCAATGTCCACACGGGGAGCCTACTAGGGGGTCGAAAGCAGCTGGGGATGGAAGGATGCAGGAGTATGGGATGCTGTGACAGGATAAGGGGTCGAGGTGGGATAGGATGGGGCCTTGATGGGATGGAAGTATGTAGTGGGATGGATTAAGCGCGATGGAGGGTTGTAGGATTAAATACAGCAGTAGGATGGAGATTTTGATAAGACTGAGTTAATCCCGTTAATCCCTTGAGTAAGATGATGCCTCCCCTCCCATCCATGAAAGGACGATTTTTTCTTTATTATTATTATTATTATTATTATTGTTATTATTATCATTGTTATTTTGCTCAGATGAGATTATTCGAACTGGAGGGGTTAGATAAAGCCTAAGCTCTTACTAAAAGGGGTTCTTTCTAAGCTTAAAGAAATCGTCTTGTAAAAGTGAATTTAAAGATGACGTCCGCTGACTGAAGGGGTGTTGATAGGGATGAAAAGCTGCGGTAAAAAAAGAAAAAAAATTGTGATGAGATGGAATGCTGTGACAGAATATGAGGCTGAAGCAGGAAGGAATGTTAAAATGGAATGAGATAATTAGACTGAAATGGAATGTTGGGATGGGATGAAGGACGGGGATGAGTTGGGGTGGAGGGAGGTAGGAAGTTGTGGCTGAAAGGGGTTCCAAGGAGCGATGGGACTTAGAAGAGAGATTTACAGACGTCAGGGATACGTCATGACCCAAGGACGGAGAATGAGATGGGATAGGATAGGAAAGGAGGGGAGAAGCGGTGGGCTGAAATAAGTGGGACGGTCGGGTCAGATAAATGGTGAAGTGTCATGGCTGGGAAAGGTGAGGTAGACAGTGGTAGAGGGAGTGAGGTGAGGAGCAGAGAGGGTGGGAATGGTGTGGGGGACATTGATATGAGTGTGGTGAGGGAGATAATGATGATGGGTGTGGTGTTGTACAAGGTGGTGTGGTCTTGAAAACAGATGGTGGGATGGGGTGGGAGAAAGGGATGGTGTGAGTTTGATGGTGCAGATGAGGAGGAATGAAGAGAGATGGTGTGTGTGTGTGTGAGAAATTGTGATGATGAGGGTGGCGTGAGAGAGAGATGGTGGGAGTGGTGTGGGAAAATACAGATGGTGGCGATGGTGCAGGACAAAGAGAATGAGTGGTGAGGGACACAGAGATGGAGGGAGTGGAGTGTGGGATAGAGTTGGTGAGAGTGGTGTGAGCGACTGACGGTAGTGGTATCTTAAAGGTTAACTCGTCATACTGCATCTCAAAATGTTAAGGTTCTTACTGGTAATAAATCTGTTAAATCCATCAGGACTTAGTGGTCACCTATTATCCACCTGTCTAGTCGTTACTTCCTATTTAATTATCTGATGTCAAAGTACTCCCTCACTAACATCATGTGTGTTGTAGGAAATAAAAGCTCTTACAATTTTAGATAGCAATACAGATTTTGTGTGTGTGTGTGTGTGTGTGCGTGTGTGTGTGTGTGTGTGGAAAGAGAATTTTGATCAAACCTGTAGGAGCAGAGTAAAAAAAAAAAAAAAATGGGACGAAAAGCATAATTGCATCACTAATAACAAACAACGAAACGCCCCGAAAAACAGAAAAAATAGGGTTGAAAAAAAAAGATAGGCCCCCCCCCCCCATCACCTTAGATGTGGGGGGAGGGGGATAGGCACCCAGAGAAAACGAACGTCGCCTGCTATTTCCGGGGACCCTAACCTATATTTCTCCTCAGCAGACCGACGCCGTAGCTATACATCTGCTTCGTCACGTCTACAATGTTGCCGTAGTAACATCCGATACCTTACTGTGAGCAGAATCTCCCCAGCGTCTGCGCTAATGAAGAAAGTCTGCTTCGTCTTGTCGCAGATTTTCTCAGGTTACGTGCCCGAGGTGAAGCCTTATAAAAAACCGGATCAAAGAAAATGTAGGAGGGGCTGCATCTGGTCAGTCAAGCACTCTAAACTCCTCTGGCATTTCCTCTGCGGTAAAACGTTGAGGAAATTATGGGTAAAAAGTAGAGGAAATTATCATCTTTCAACATTCTGACCACCTATCGATATGCGCAGGTAAGGGAGGTTTGACAGTACTAATTAACCCATTAGCCATTTTACCTGTTTATCAAAGCCTAAGGACGCTATTTTTTTTCTTGCTAACACCGGACGATATTGAGTAGACTTCTCAAACTGGAGGGGGTCCAATAAAGCATTAATTATTCCTTTACTGATAACTGACCAACATAAAGTAAATAAAGTGTCTGCTGGATATCTGATAAAATAGTAAAGATGGAGTTTTAACGATGAGATTAAGGATGTGATCATCTTGCAACATTCTCACCACCGATCTTTACTGTTGCAAGTGGTTTCACAAAACTGATGAGCTGATTTTCCTTTGTTTTTAACCATCGAAAATTTACTTAATCGCCAGTAAAAGCATAAAAAAGAAAGGATAAATGCAGTAGGACGGTTGGCCCACGTAAGGCAGCTCCAAGAAGAGTAACTGAACTACAAGAATGAGTTAAGGATAGCATAGATGAAGGCTCTCCCCCGCCCTCCAAACCCTCCAGCCGAAGCCGAGAGGAAAAAAGCAGAAAGAACACCAGGCAGTAATAGATAAGGACTTGTATTCCGTTATATCTATGAGCACCATTTTCGTGAATCGTCCAAACTATAATGCAATATAGTGTACAAAATTATCCTTGCCTCTCATCATTTATATTAATTTTTCCTCCTCACCTGTTCCATGCAGAATGTGATACCAGAAGGGTGATTGTTTTATACACACGAGCATTTTCCGTCACTCCTTTCAGTACCATTCAGTTATCGCAAAGTTTTATTCCAAATGCAGTATTACCAGATTGTTGAATTAATAATTTTAATTAATTGTGGTAATTAACTTCTATTTAGTCTTTGGCAATTTCGACTTAATATTTCATTGGTTACTTCCTATGTTGACTGTTTTAATAGTCTGACTTTTACAGAGGGGCTGGCAAATTTACTTATGAAAATAATTATAATCATTCATCATCATCACTGTCATCGTCGTCATCACCGTCATACTACTGTTACTACTACTACTACTACTAAAATACTTAAATAAATAAAATAATATAATATAAACGAAAATAACACACAAAGTCACTGTTGTCCCTATTTTTTCAACTACGAATTTCCTTTTCTATAAATCTTGACCCCCTCTTGCCTCCAGACTCCCAAATAAGCACAGGAGGGAGCTTATCAGGGAGAGGAGCCCACGGGATGAGCCTCGCGTGAGCAGGATCGGGCGTGGCTGAGGTGATGGTGATCCTTTAAGTGATGAGAGAGAGAGAGAGAGAGAGAGAGAGAGAGAGAGAGAGAGAGAGTGATAAGTGGAGACTGCACATCACAACAAATTTCGTACCTTAGTTGGTAGTGTTATTCAGTGGTATGCAGTTGAGGTTTCATTCCTTTTTTTCATCCTGTTCGTTAATGTTGTTCGTTTTCAAGCACACATTATTTCGTAAAACGCTGTGTTCGAGCATGTGGGCCTTCTTCAAAGTCTCCAACGTATACTGAATAATCATACTACTCCGTTTTTTCTTGTATATTTTAGATATGGGAGAGTTTACAAAAGAGAAACTTTCCCATAAATGACTCTGCTTATCCAAATTTCGTCTTGCCAGATACAAAGGGCGTGAGCATGAATTTCAGTCAGTAGAATCCTCCAACAACTATTTTTCTCAGTACATTTAGAAACTCCTCTCTTAGTTCCAATTTAGTGCAAGGTGATTAAAGACTTGATTAACCTTCGTCCATCCAGGTAGATAAAATACACACGGGAAAGACACAGACATTTTGAGTTTACCTGTCTACCAAACTCATATGCCTTCATCCAGTGCCTTTCTACCTTGACGTTTAAATATACCTTCCCCATAAAAGCAGTATGTACCTGCTGATGAAGAACTTTGTTTACTCTCTTCCCCATTCTGGAGAGTTAAAAAAATAAACGTGGGGATTCACAGAGATCGTCAGCACCTTATTCACCTATCTCCCAAAATCCCTTCCCATAAAAGCAGTCAGCTGGTGATTAAAGACTTTGCCCATTTTCTTTTCCATCCTTGAGAAACACAAATAAATAAATAGTGAAATGTTCAGATATTATTCCACGATCTCGCAATATCAAACTGTAAAATCCTCCACTTTTGAATATCAGTGCAATCTAAAGCATTTTGCCCTAACGCCGTCCGTAGCTAGTAGTGGAAGACCTAAATTTTCCTTCCAAAAGAGGCAAATGTATACAAACACTGAAATCCACAGAGATAATACCCCTATCTTCCGAAATCAGCCTTAAAATCTAATGTTTTTCTATTCGTACACTCTAAAATCCCATAACTAAAATGCAGTCAGTAGTTGGTGACGAAAAAATCCCCCGCACACTCTTATCCACTCATATAAGAAAAAGTTAAACTGGGGTTACAATGAAATCCGCTGAAAAATAATCCCAGTCTGGTAAAATTATAGTTTAAAATCTATTCTTTCTAAATCAACACGGCTACAAAAACAACACACCCATAAGCCAGTGATGAAACCCCTATCTCACTTTTTTTTTTCACTTCCTAAGAGGCAAAGATTAATACAGCTAAAAATCACCTCGAAAATTTCTTCCTTTTTAAAACTGCAAGTTACAGTCAATTGCTTTTCTGTCCGTACACTTAAAAACCGCACAGAAAAAACAAATAGAAACAGTAGCTTGTGATGAAAGGCCTCGCTCCCTCTCTATCCTATTTTGCTGGGTCAAAATGTAAACAGAGGTCTTGAAGGTGGGGGAGACGCGATGCCTTGCCGGGGTGTGAGGGGTTATCTATGTGTGTGGGGTGAGGGAGGTGGAAGGGTGAGGGTGAGGGGGAAGAGGGAGAGGGAAGAGGGAGCAGGGTGGGAAGGGGGGAAGGAGAAGAGGGGTGAGGGAGGGGGCAGAGGTGAAGGAAGGGGGAGGGGTGGTGTGAGAGGTGAGGAGGGGAGGTCCACCACACTCCCTGATGAGAGATAAGCTGCTCCACACAGGGTACCTGAGGCTGGATTTATAAAAAGCTAACCAATATTTAACGCAAACAAACCTCCGCAACAGGTAAATATTATCACAGATCGTATTGTTTTCCTAATTAATCACTATAATATTCACACCTACAAGATTATAAAGTGTTTGGCAGCCGAAAGAGACAAGTCAAACGTAAATATAAGCCATCGTAACAGGACTTTGGCTTAGTAAAGTTTATACATAAGGATCCTGGTATAAATAATTCTGTCACCCACCACCACGCTCATTATGTGCAAGGAAGGTAAAGACAAGAAGCTGGCAAGACGAAATAAAAGGGTAAACAAAAGAACAGGTAAGACAAACAAGCTACAGTAAATTAGATAAACAATTACCTAAATAAACAAAAAAGGAATGGAGACAATTTGGTAACAAAAAAAATTAAAGGAAAACAGGAACACTAAATCTTGACCCTTTTTACCCCAGGATGTTTTTTTTTTTCCTTAGGGCAATCGTCAAGCCCGTGTATTATGCAGAGATAAGACGTTGGCGAGTGTAAGGATTAAACTCTCTCTCTCTCTCTCTGACGTCACTGTATCGAAGGCTTATGCTCAAGAAAATCGTTGGACGGCACCAAGAACAATACAAAAATTACGTCTTCATACTGAAATAGTTAAAAATGGCCAAAGTAAAGAGAGTATTATCGTTTTACATTAAATGCACATAATTCTGACCGTGAAACTAGGTATAAAGACTCCTTAGACTTTTCTTTCCTTGTTAACATCCAGTCCCAAAATATTTCTCCTAAACTGAATATTATCATCATCATCGAACTGAGAGGGTTTTCTTCAGCCCAGGGATGTATTCTATTTTAGGCTTGCTACCTGACAAATTTATTCAGCCTACGTCAGCACCCCAGTAATGAAGAGGGCAATGATGGCGGTAATTCCAGTCGAGTCTCCTTATCTGGTTGAAGGCGTTTGTGGGTGGCAAGAACAGGCAAAGGAAAAAGAAAGTTAGGGTGATAATTTCTAACAAGCTTACTAGGAATAATTGCCTCTCCTGATCTGAATAAACTCATCTACCAGTATTAAGAATATATATATATATAAAACTCGTCAGTGCAGAGAAAGAGGGTCAGTTTTACTCTGCATTTTCTCTCCCTAAGGCCAAAGCTAGATGTAACATTTAAAACCTGCTTCTCCCTTTGATCTTAGAATATGGTTAAGAACAGCTGGAGAAAGCTTAGAGACGATGATTTCCCCTGTAGATAGTGCACCTTTACTTACCACCAAAGTTTACGTGTTTATATAAGATAGTAAGGGAAAAATAGTGCTTACTCTTGTCTCTAATTTGTTTGCAAGAACTACATAAGCTGCTCCTGTCTTGTGTTATCTCTCACTGTCCAGGTCTCGTATTCTCGTCGGTTAAGGAAGCTTCCTAACACCTCTTCCTTGGCGATTTAGTTTTGGATATGGCTGGTTGATATCCTTTTGTGAGTTATTTATGCAGAGTATGGCGGTACTGGAAGAATTGACAGAGGAGAGTAAGGTGTAATAATAAGAATAAATAGCTTAGGAAAATGTGTTAAGGAGGAGGTGCTAGTCAGCCTCCTAACTCTATAAGAAAAAGATCTTTAGTACTACATATACCCTTTTTACTTTAACTTGGCCTAAAATTGCCATCTCTCTCTCTTGAATTCTGTGCCGTGGGAATAGATTGGCGCGAGATTATGATACTAGTCACGAGGAAGTGATGTGGAAAAAATGTAGAGCCGTGGTAAGGTCTTATTCCGCCGCTGAAGTACACCAAATAGACTGCAAAAGGACGAAAATCTGTTCCAAGTTAGAGAAAAAGCGGTAAAGTTTCTGGTGCTTTAGGGAACAAATGATCTTGAGAGTCCACGTAGTACACAACACCTTATGGGCGAGACGATGCGATAAGGGGAGATAAGAGGGTGAAGTTATCGTCTTTGTGGCTCCCCTGAGACGCAAACATGAGCTTAACTATCAGGCACGTTCTCGCAAATTCAGGGAGAACTGCCGAGACGGAAGAACTCGAGTTATCACAGGACACTTCACGCTACTCAGGGGCAAAGTCTTCATGGAGATCAAGGGAAGGTTTGTTGATAGAACAATGGACGACGGGGAAAATAAAAGCAGGTTCCAAGTTTTCTTCAACAATTTCTGGTCTTTCTTTGAGCTTGGAAATTCAGGTCAGTGTTGTTATTTTTCCTGCTATGGTGATTCTAGTTACTTTTGTTACATCAGCTTCTTTTTTTGTTGCTGCTTCACCTTCTTTATTTCACTGTTGTGTTTTTCGTTGGTGATCTGGTAAAAATGAAGCTATGCAGGTAAATAATGATATTCTTGGCTGTTCCTATCCACTTTCACTGTCCTATCTATGAAACCACTATAATTTGGGCAGAGTTAATTTTGTCTGAAAAATGTCACACTGATTCCTTCTAAAAGATACTGAAAATTATCCACAGGTATCAGGGGTCCTTTGAGGAGAAAAAAAAAATAAGGATGAGATGAAACAATGTGCCAGTGTATGTGTTAGTATTCCAAGATTTTGTTGGTAAATATTCAAGGTATTTTATTCACATCAAATAGAAAATAGCGGTTTTTTCTGCCAACATCCATTCCAAATAATCCTCATTCTCCCCTCCCCTTATACCCCTTTGAATTAATCCCCTTTGTCTTGTATGTCAGAAAAATCATCCTCCATTTATACCTGTTTTCAGCAATCCCTCTCCCTTCATACCTGTTGTCAGTAATCCCCCCCTCTTTAGTAATCCCTAGCCCATCAACCATGTTCTTAGTAATCTCCTTCTCGTAATACCCTTCCGTCACGCTTATTCTCAGTAAATCCCCTTCGCTCATACCTGTGCCAGTAATCCTCCTTCCTTCATACCTGTCCCAGTAATCCCCCTCTTACCTGTTCCCGATAAATCCTTTCCCTCGCACTCAATTATCCTTCCCTTATATGTGCTTATACTTGTCCCTAGTAATCCCCTTCCCTTATACCCGTACCCAGTAAATATTCTCTTCCCCCTTCCCATCCCTCCCCACCCTCCTAGTTCCGGCCAACATCACCTGTAGAGAGAACAAGGTCTGCTATATGCCCTTCCCTATGGCCAGCCCTCCCCTATCCAATCCCTCCCTGTCCACTAGCCCACCTCTATCCTTATCCTTCCCTATCGCCAGGCCTTCTCTGTCGCCGGCCCTCTCTCATCTCAGTTCCCCTCCATCTCAACCCTTTCTCATCCGTCAACCCTCCCCTATCCTTCTATCTCCCAGCCCTCCCCTATCCTTCTCTCTTCCTATCCCCCAGCCCTCCCCTCCACCCAGCCCTTCTCCAACCCAACCTTTCCTCACTCTTGGTCCTTCCTCCCTCACCCCTATCCTTTTCTATCTCCTTGGCCTTTCCCACCCAAGACCTTTCCCACCCTCGCCCTCTAACACGCCGCCCCCTACCCACCCCCTGCCAATTAAGCCCCCACCTACATCGCCCAACCTGTACTCGACTGCTACTGCAAAAAAGGGACTGTACTTTGCAATAATCCTACCTTTTCATCAGGCAGCGGTCCAACCTTGCAACATGGACAGTAACCGTAACATAAAAAAGTGACCCCATCTTGTAATAGACAGTGGGACCACTTAGTAACATAACAAGTGGCCTTAAATAGCATGAGAATAAGTGGCTTATCCTGCAACAGAAGAGTGGCTCTACCTTGCAACAGAGATGATGGCCCCCAAGTAGGAGCAGACACTGGCCTCACGTTGCAGTAAAAAGTGACCCTGCCATACACCAGAAAAAGTGGCCCTTCCCTGAAACAGAGACAGTAGCACTAAACTGCATCAGAGAGAGTGGCAGTACCTTGTAACAGAGACCGTGGTAATATTTTGCAACATAGGTAGTGGCAGCGCATTGCAACAGCGACAGTGGAAGTACATTGTAACATAGAGAAAGTACATTGCAAGAGACTGTGATACTTCTTTGCAACAGCGGCACTACTTTGCAAGGGACAGTGGCGCTACTTTGCAAGAGACAATGGCAGTATTTTGCAAGAGACAGTGGCACTACTTTGCAAGAGTGCATCGAGTAAGCAGAGATTTCTTTGCCTCAGAGAAGGGACTGATAAGTGTTTACCCAGAGTCGTATACATAAAAACATGATGCTCGTATATTTGTCGAGGCCTTAAGCGTTACAACCTTTTTCAGACCGAGAGTATGGAGAGGAAAGGTTGGGGTGGGCAGGTGAGGTCATGTTATCTTTAATTAGTTTTGATTATCCTTGGCCCGTATTCTCGTCGTTAAGGAAGCTCCCTAACTCCTCTTCCTTAGTGATTTATTTCTGAATATAGCTGGTCAATATCCCTTTGTACGTTACTAATAAAGAGCTTGGCTATATTGGAAGGATTTACGTAACAGAAGAGGACAGTAAGGTGTAACAAACAAAATAAATCGCTTAGAAAAAGGTGATAGGGAGCTTCCTTAAACGACGAGAATACGGGACTTTGTTGGTGATGCTGGCTAGATCGACGTACACTTCTTGAACATATATTTAGCATTTCCGTGTTTTATTTTTCCTCTCTCTCTGTCTCTCTCTCTCTCTCTCTCTCTCTCTCTCTCTCTCTCTCTCTCTCTCTCTCTCTCTCTCTC
>JAGKTI010035777.1:0-11190 GCA_018397915.1 Birgus latro | reverse complement strand
GGCAGTCAACCCAGACACACCTGCCGCCTTCCCCACCCGCATCCTGCCTATTGCCTGACTCACAGTAGCAGCGTCAATCAAAGGCCAAGGCCCAAACACTGGATCAGCTGGCTCCAAACCTTCCCTGTCCCAATCAAACTCCTCATTCAACAACCGGCTATAATGCTCTCTCCATGCATCTTTAATATCTACCCCCTGGGGGTAGGGGGTTTCAAGAATTCTCCCCCAGTATCCCTGCTTGTCGTAAGAGGCGACTAAAAGGGTTGGTGGTGGGTTAGTGCCCCACCCCGTAAAAACAACTAACTTGTAGGAGGAGGCTGTAGCACGGGCCGAACAGGGTAGTACTCCCGAGGGGAATGGAATGCTGGTGATAGGGAGAGCTGGAGCTCCTTTCACTAGCTACCTAATCATCCTCCTTTGCTGACCTTTTCAGTGTGACAGTAACATAGAGAGTAGACCAGCATACTCTCCCAATCATTTCCTCTAACTATCCTATGCACTACACCACATGCGCTTTACATATCACACAACGTACCCCACTACGTTACAGGGGTTGACGCCAGCAAGGGCATGCGGCCAGAAAACTTTGCCCCCGCTACCTAGTGGCGGACTTTGGGGGGAGGCTTGACTGGGGTTCCGCCGGCACAGATCATGGGTCCAGGGCGAGATGGGGCTCGAACCTGTGCTAGAGGGTACAGGGCATTGCGGTTCCCAGGTTGCTGCTTCCGCTCATTAGAGAGGGGCCCGAACCTGGGAGTAGCGCCCCAGGAGGCTGCCCTATCAGTGGGTGTATAATGGCGGGGCAGTTGCAGTGCCAAGGCGCGCTTGGAGGGTGTCCCTGCAGGTGTCCTGGCAGGGTGCCCCGAGGCCACTACCACAGCCACTAGTAAGCTGGTGGGCTAGGGGTCCCAGATCCATTGCCTGGACCTGGGTCTGTGCAATGGGTCGGGCCTTTGGAATGTTTACCCCCCTTTATCTTTCCATATGGAAAACTATATTTCTTGATATCCTTCAAGCAACTTGACTTTTTCAGTTTCATTCCGTGTCCTCTTGTTACTCTCTTATCCCATACAAACAGATCTTTTCTGTCAATTATCTACTCCCATCATGGCCCTGAACACTGCAATCATGTCACCCCTCTCTCTCCTTTCCTCTAAGGAAGGCAGATCCAGCTTTTCCAGCCTCTCTCTGTACAACAGATCTACCAGGCTAGGGACCATCTTGTTGCTGGTCTTTGTATTCTCTCGATCTTGTTTATATCTTTCTTTTTGTGTGGAGACCACACTACTGCTGCATATTCTTACCTAGGGCAGATCATGGGCACTATCGACTTTTTCATCATCTCCTCATCCATGTAATGAAATGCTACTCTTATGTTAGGCAAGAGTTTATATGTCTCTCTAACTATCTTGTTAATGTGTTTTTCAGGTGACAAACTATCCTGGACCAGCACTCCCAAATCTTTCTCTTCTCTTGCTTTTGTGATTGGTTGATTATCCACCAAATAATTCAGTGATGGCCTCTTGGTATTTTTACCCATTTCCAGTATTTTACATTTTTTTGCTTTGAATTTCATTTCTTACATTCGGCTCCAATCATGAATCCTATCTTGGTCCTCCTGCAGCATTTTACAGTCTTCCTCAACTTCTACCTTTATCAAGATCTTTGCATCATCAGCAAACAGACTTGCATAACTGTTCATTTCCTCTACCATATTGTTTACGTCAATTAGGAACATTACTGGCGCTAACACCGAGCCCTGTGGGACTCCACTTGTTACTTCCCTCCATCCAGACATCTTTTCCTTTATTACTGTCCTCATTTGTCTGCCTCTCAAGAAGTCTGTCATCCACTCCAGAAGGTTTTCCTTCAGTCCTGTATGCACCAATTTCCACATTAGTCACTTGTGGGGTACCTTGTCAAAGCTTTCTCCAAATCTAAATACACACAATCTACCCAACTGTCTCTCCCCTGTAGGGCATCAATCGCTCTTGAGTAAAAGCTCAACAAGTTGGAAACACATAACCTTCCACTGCTGAATGCAAACTGACTTTCAGCCAAAATGTTCATCTTCTCCAGATATTTTATCCATCTGTCTTTCAGGATTCTCTCGCACAATTTTGCAACCATGCTGGTCAGGGACACTGGTCAATAATTCAGGGGTTCTTCCTTGTTGTCTCCCTTATAAATTGGTACCACATTGGCCCTCTCCCATTCCCGAGGCACTTTCCCCTCTTCCAGAGAACACACAATTAAACCGTGAATCTTATCTGCCAGTTGTTCTCTGCATTCCTTCAGTACCCAATTAGAGATTCCATCTGGTCCTGGGGCTTTCCTTACATCTTGAGTTTCCAATAATTTATACACTTCCTTCACTTCCACTTTTATATCTTTTATCACTACAGTACATTTCTAATCACTCCCTCCCCCTCCACAAAATCACTTTCTTCAGTGAAAACTGATTGGAAACATTTGTTCATTATTTCAGCTTGAAATACTGCATCTTTATGGACCCCTCCTTCCACTTTCGTTTTAGTGATTCCTTCCTTTTGTTTCAATTTGCCATTGACAAATCTATAAAACAGTTTGGGTTCTTCCTTACATTTGTGAATTATACCTTTTACAAAGTTCCTTTCTTCCTCTCTATGTATTCTTGTATATTCATTTCTAGTTCTTCTATATTCTTCCTTTGTACTAGTATTACCTCTCTTTCTCCAGTTGTTTCATGCAATGTTCCTCCCTTTTTTTGCAATCATACACCTTCTGTTAAACCAATCCTTCTTGTTTTCTTTCCCACTTACTCTTGGCACATATTTTTCCACTCCTGAATTATAGAGGTCTAGAAAGATATCCCACTTCCTCAGTATCTCTCTTGTTTCTCTGAATTTTTTCCAATCTGCATTTTTGAAAAGTTTCCTCAATCCTGTAAAGTTTGCTTTCCCAAAGTTGTATCTTCCCTACCTACAAAGCTCATCTCTTAACATCACATTCCCTTTTATCATTTGGAAGTCAGTGACCACATGATCACTTTTTCCTGTAGGACACAGATATTTCAAAGATTCAATTTTGTCAGGTTCTTTGGTTAGCAGTAAATCTAGTCTTGCTGGTGTGTTATTACTTCTGTATATTGTCTCTTCTTTGACCCACTGGGTCATTACATTATTCATTGCTATATTTAGCAATATAGTGCCCCACAAATCTTCACTGCCTCCTGAGTCTCATTCCTCCCAGTTCACCTCTTTGCAGTTAAAGTCACCCATCAGAATTATGTTGTTGCTTTTCTCAGTCACTTTCTGTAGATAACTAACCATGTCTGACAACATCTCCCGGTATTCATCATTATTCCATGCCCTTGTCTTAGGGGGAACATATATTACTGCCATGTCTCTCTTGCCATTCTCTCCATGTGTGTGTGTCCCGGTGACCAGGTGACATTGGACGTTCAGTAGAGAGGCGGACAGCTGCTGTCACGAAACATATACTTGTGGTCTGTGTTCGATGGTGATGGCAGGTGGGAAAGTCTTGGCCCAGTGTCTGGGTGACATTGGACGTGTGGAGAGGCAGATGGCTGCTATAATCGAACATGTACTTGTGGCTTGTGGTCTGTGTTCGATGGTGATGTACTCGGGTGCTGCAGGTTCACTGGGAGTGATTGGATGAGAGTGCGACTTTGACCATTCAGTATAGTGGCAGACAGACATTCTAGCTCTAGTTGTGGGTTACGAACTACGGTACTTTCTGCTCACGGCTCGAGCCTACTGGCCACAATACTGAACATTTGAACATGTCAGCTGGCCGGCCAAAGTTCTCGGGAACCTTTACATCCAGATAATAGCCTCCAAATTCAGATAATGGTTTGATAGAGCCAAGGTCCAATGTCCGGGTAATGAAAACGTCCAAATACTGCATGTCCGGATAAATGAGGTACTAATATATATATATATATATATATATATATATTTTAATGTGTCCGACACTGGGCATAGGCTTTACAGCCTGCTATCAAGGCCCAGCCGCCCTCCTACATACCATACACCTCTACATGTCACCACTTCGGCGCTAACACCCACCGTCCATATTGAATACATGCTAGGGCTGTCTCATACAGGACTGGTGTATTGGTATTAGCGGGGTTATTTTTACGACATGTCGGCGGGTCTTCTGGTAGCTCAGTAAAGCCTGATTTAATGAAATTCAAATCCTTAAACTGTTCCCTGCCCCAGCGAGGATTCGAACCTGGGTCCTCGGGACTGCAAGCCAACTCTCTACCGATCGAGCTACCGCTGTATATATATATAGACAGGAGCCTTTGTGATACAGTAGCAGAGTGTGTGTCTCGCACACTGGTGGGTGCGGGTTCGCCTCCCGCCAAAGTTATAAAATCTTTGGGAAGCATTCACCAAGCCACTGACCACTTTGATGGACACAAGGGGTGCTGTGGTTGAATCAGTGTTGCATACTAGTATGCTTGCACCCAGTCTGCTTAAGGCGGGCTGAGTACACTTGGTTCACAGACTGCACACACATCCAAAGCCACTACAACACAACACTTACACTCACAAGCACTTCTCACCCTACATACAGTCTCAACCAGACAGTCTAAGCCACTGGGTAGAGATACATGGCTTGTATCGTCCATGCTTCGGGAGGGATAGGCCGGTCCTGCAGTGGACCTCGACGGCTGATGACGATGACAACAATATATATACATTTACAGTAAACCCTTCATAAGTTGAACTATATGGGGCTCTACCCTGGTCCAAATTGCCAAATTTTCTGTCTTACTGAATTTTCACTCCCCAAAATTGCTAAGACAATACCTATTACTTGTCCTTTCAACACTAAATTAAAGGAACATATATAAATAAATAAGTTATGACAAAAAAACAATTTATTGCATTTGATTTACCTTTAACCCCTTCAGTGCCGGGTGTATTTTCATTTTGTTCTTGCTGCCACCAGACGATTTTATACAGTGTAGGGAGGATCTGTGGAAGTGTACTGGGTTGGTACAGCCTTCATTAACCCCTTCAATATGAGAATCCAGTCCTGAGTGGTATAAAATTGGCTGGAGGAAGCGTAAATAAAGTAGAAATAGATGTCACGGTACTGAAGTGATTAATTGGTAGAAAATCATTCACAGAGGCAGTACAGACCCATCGGCAGCGTGTGATGGAAATGGATTTTCACCCCCCAAATTGGAAAAACAATACTTATTACTTGTTTTTTCAAAACTAAAGTAAAGGAGCATATACAGTGTATAAATGAATAAAGAATGACAAAAAAGAAACAATTCAGTGCACCTAATTTATCTTTCGTTAGAGGCAGTACAGATCCGTCGGCAGTTTGTGTTGGAGACGGAGGTGGCTGAGTTCACAATTTAACTTAGCATTCTAAACAGTACCCAGTATTTATTTCACTGAACATTAAGAACTAAACTTAAATGTAATCACTCTAATAGACTGCAGTGTAACACTTGCAGTAATAATAGTCTGTCTATCTATATACCTAGACTGCTTCCCCCAAGAAAAGGGAGGTAGCCGAGACATGTCGACACACTCCCAATTTACTCATCCACTCAAACACATTCATTCGCATCTTAGCCCCAAAGGAAAGAAGGGACAGATCCTCACCGCACCACACCACACGAGGGTCAACTGCACAGTGCAGTCAGTGACATCCACAGCAGGGCCCGACAGCAAAGCTGGTTTACCCCTGCCGCATCATAATGGACTCACCTCCTTACCTGATCAGCTGATCAGACAAATTGCGGGAGAATATCCCCTCAGGGCTGCGTCATCATTTCTTCATTCACAATTTCTCTCCATTCATTTCTATCACACACAGCCATTCTTAATTTCTCAACAGACAACCCTCTCGCATCCAACGCTCTTTTCACACTGTCCATCCATCCTATTGGTGGTCTTCCTCTCAGCCCTACACCTCTCACATCAGATCTAGTTATCTTTTTCACCAATCGCTCATTATCCGTTCTCTCCATATGCCCAAACCATCGCAACACCCTCTACTCAATTCAGTTAGCCATCTCCTGCATAACTCCAGTTCTCCTTCGCACTTCATCATTTCTCACTCGATCCATACGCGTCACTCCACACATACTCCTCAGACACCTCATCTCCATTACATTCAAACTTTTCCTCTCTTTACACCCATATTCCATGTTTCTGCCCCATATAATGCAGTCAGTACCACGATTCCCTCATACAGCCTTCTCTTTACATCCATTCTAAACGAACGACATCCAAATACTTTGTTTATTCCTCCCAGGTGAAAGAGAGAGAGATTGTACAGGTGCTTGAGAGTGCGAAAGTGGATATATGTGGAATAACTGAAACTAAATGGCGAGGTGAGTGTGTGAGAGAATGTGAATATGGATGGGGTATATGTGCGGGAGTGGGTGAGAATGAGAGGGCTAAAGAGGGAGTGTGTATTGTTGTGAGCAACAGGTAGAAGGAGAATGTAAGAGAGTACGGATCAGTTGGGTCAAGGATTGTGTGGGTAAGAGTGAAAGTTGGATTACAAATGTGGGCAATTGTGTGCATGTATTCGCCAATGCAAGATCGTCTAAGTAGAGTGAGAGAAGAGTTTTGGACAAATGTGGAAGCTTGCTTGGAAAAGTTTGAAAGGAATGAGAGAGTGTTTCTGATTGGAGATATGAATGGAAAAGTAGGGAATGAGAAGGTGGATGGAGTGGTTGGTGAGTGGGATGTGCCTGCAGAGATGGATGAGAATGGCAGTGCTTTAGTGGACATTTGTGCTGGGAGGGGGTTGGTGGTAGCTCATACCCTCTTCAGGCACAAAATGATCCATAGGCATACATGGCGAGTGGTGAGAAGAGAGGATGGTGGAATGAATGAACGGAAGGCAATGTGACTATGTGTGTGTGGATGAAAGGATGAGAAGATGTGTAATGGATGCAAGAGTATATAGAGGTTGGGGGAGTGGACTTTCTGACCACCACTTGGTGGTGGCCACAATCAGAATCCAAACAAGATGGAGGAAGAGAAGAAGGGAAGGACAGGAGGAAGTATTTGTTACAAGGAGGGTAGAAAAGTTACAAGAGGATGGAATAAAGGCTGAATATAAAAGGGAAGTGGACGAGCGATTGGGTAAATATAGATTGGAGCAGATGGGGGATGTGGAAGGTGTGTGCAAGGTATTCACAAGAAATCTGTGCATCATGTGAGGTGGTGTGTGGGGTGAAGAGAAGATGAAAGGGGGTTCAGGGAACAGCATGGTGGACTGAAGAGGTGAGAGAGGCTGTGGCACAAAAGAAGAAAGCATATAATGAGTGGACGAGGAACAGGGGCGACGAAGAAGCTGAGAGATGGACGAGAGAGTTATATGTAGTGAGGAGGAGAGAGGTGAAAAGATTAGTAAGAGAGAGTAAGAAGAGAGTGGATGAGGAATTTGGAAGGAATTTGAGTGCAAAGTGGAGGGAATGTAAGAAAATGTTCTGGAAGGAGGTAAAGAAAGCTAGACAGGGTGCCAACAAAGTCAGTGGGGGTGTGAAAGATAAGAATGGTAGATTACTAGTGGAGAAGGGAGAAAAAGTAAACAGATGGAGAGAACACTTTAATGAACTGTTGAACATAGAGAATGAAAGTAATGCAAGTATAAGTGGCTGGGGAATGGCAGGGAGAAGGAGGGTTGTGAGAAGAGAGGAAGAAATCACCAGGATGGAAGTGGTGGAAGCATTGAAGAAAGTTAAAATGGGGAAAGCCCCAGGAATTGATGGAGTGTGCGGTGAAATGCTGAAGCATGGGGGAGAGATAGTAATAGAATGGATGTGGAAGGTGTGCAGATTTTCCTGGGAGGAAGGTAGAGTCCCAGAGGATTGGAAGTAGGGTATAATTATTCCTCTGTCGAAAGGAAAAGGGGAAAAAGAAGTGTGTGGTAATCATAGGGGCATTTGCCTTCTCAGTGTAATAGGAAAAGTATATGGTGGGATACTTATTGACAGAGTTAGGGAAATTACTGAGGAATTAGTTGGAGAAGAACAAGGAGGTTTTAGGAAGGGAAGAGGTTGTGTAGACCAGATATTCATTCTTAAATCCTTAGTAGAAAAGTTTCTAGAGAAGGGAAAGAAGTTGTATGCAGCCTTCATGGTTCTGGAGAAAGCATATGACAGGGTGGATAGACAAGGTTTGTGGAAAGTATTAAGAATATATGGAGTGGATGGGAAGTTGGTGAAGGCAGTGAATAGTATGTATGAGGGTGCTAAGGCTGCAGTACGTGTGGATGGCAAACTGAGTGAATCTTTCCATTTGAAGGTTGGATTAAAACAAGGATGTGTCATGTCTCCATGGTTGTTCAATCTGTACATGGATGGGGTTATAAAAGAGATACAAGGTCGGGCAGTGGATGTTGGAGCGGCCCTAGTGAGAGAGGGCAGTGTTTGGAAACTCCCTGTACTGTTGTTTGCAGATGATACTGTGTTGTTGAGCAAAGACAAAGGGGAGCTGCAAGGCTTGGTAGATGAGTTTGGGAGAGTGCGTAAGAAACGGAATCTAAAGGTGAATGTAGGGAAGAGTAAAGTGATGGTCTTCAAGAGAAGTGAAGCCAGTGAATGTACAGTGAGGTTGGATGGGAAGGATATGGAGAATGTGAGTGAATTTAAGTACCTGGGCAGTGTGATGAGTAAGGATGGAAGTCTGGAGGGTGAAGTGCTCGAAAGTGTGCAGCAGGGAAGGAAAGTTGCTGGTTCATTGAAAGCAGTGATAAGAAACAGGGAGGTGAGCATGGGAGTGAAAAAGTTGTTACATGACAGTATTGTGATACCAACTCTGACATATGGTAGTGAAGCTTGGACCCTGTTGGAAGGACAGAAGTCAAGAGTGAGAGCAGTGGAAATGAGTTATTTGAGAGGAACATGTGGAGTCACATGAAGAGACAGATTAACAAATGAGGAAGTGAAGGAGCATTGTGGTGTGGTTGAGGACATGATGGGAAGCGTTAGGAGAAACACGTTAAGGTGGTTTGGGCATGTGGAGAGGATGGAGAGTGAAAGACTGACAAGGAGAGTGTATGTGAGTGAGATGGAGGGGTGGAGAGGGAGGGGGAGGCCGAGGATGAGATGGAGGGATGGAGTGGAGAGATATATGAGAGAGGGGTGTGTGAGTTGGGAGCGTTGTAGTGAAATGGCAGGGGACAGAGTGACATGGAGGCAATTTGTTTTTGGCCACTCCGTGAGGGATTGAGGCGTCTGGCAATAGATAGATAGACCTTTCCAACTTCATTCATTCTAAACTTCACTTCTGCATCTATTTTTCCATCCACAGCAACATGTGACCCTAAATACTTAAAATACTCTACCTCCTCAAGCAATTCACAATTCACAACTATATTTATCCCCGTGCCATCTACCAACCTCATACACTTCATCACTTTACTCTTATTCTCATTTATTTTCAATATCCTCCTTTCACAAACCTATCCAAACTCCTTTACCAACTGTCTCAATCTCTTCTCTGAATCAGCCACCAGTGCATTATCATCCGCAAACAGCAGCTGCTTCAGATTCCACTCTCTACCATCAACATTCACCAGACTCAGTCCTCCGCCAAACACTCTTACATTCACCTCCCTTACAACACCACCCATATAAATAAATATTAAACAACCAAGGCGACATCACACATCCCTGCCATATCCCCACTCTCATGGGAAACCAATCACTCACGTATTTCCTACTCTTTCACACGCTCTACTATTTACATAAAAACTTTTCTCTCCTTTTAGTAACCTGCCATCAAGCCCATACAATCTTAAAACAGTCCACATAGCTTCCCTATCAGTTCTATCATATGCTTTCTTTAAATTCATGAACGCCCAAAACACATCCTTACCTTTCGCTAAATACTTTTCATACACCTGTCTAACAGCAAACACCTGATCCACACATCCCCTCCCTCTCCTAAAGCCACACTGCTCATCACCAATCACTCCCTCTGTACCCTCTCTAACTCTCTTAATTAACACTCTACCATACACCTTACCTACAACACTCAACAGACTTATACTTCTAAAGCTAGTACATTCACACTTATCACCCTTACCTTTATACAATGGGACCACACAAGATCTTGCCCAGTCAATTGGCACCATACCTTGCACAAACCACATATTCAACAATCTTACTAACCAGTCAACAATAGTCGCTCCACCATCTTTCAGGCATTCCACAGCACACCCATCCATACTTGAAGCTTTCCCTGTTTTCATGTGCTTTACTGCCTCTTGCACTTCCTCCATCGTGATCAGAGATTCATTCAACTCTCTCAACACATTTATTCCTTACACCCTTCCATCTGCCACAGTCTCAGGCTCCCTTTCCTCCTTTACATTTAACAATCTTTCAAAATACTCCGCCCATCTCTTCCTTACTGCATCCATTACAGTTAATATCCTTTCATCCTCTGCTTTTACTCGCTTTTACTTGCTCTTCCTAATAATAGTACTGAAATTTAATCATGATCACTTAACACTAAGTCACATGCACACTTTTTTTTTTTTTTTTATAGCTTCATTCCCTTACGACTAGAGGTGCCAGTATCACTTCTTTTACACTTTGAATCTTCCATGGCTAGGCAGAAGGCAAAAGGAGACCACTGCTCAGCATTAGATGACAGTAAGAATGGCGCTACCACCGTCTCCATAGGCAAGCAGCAGACTGAAGCCACGTGTCCTCCTGGCGCCATTTGTCCCCCTACCTCCACATTTCGGCCTACTTACATACATGGTCTCGGCCTGAGTTCAGCTAACCGAAGATTTCGTCTTCTAGAAGTTCGACTTATGATGGGTTTACTGTATGTATATACAGTAATCCCTCCAATATCCGACGTAATAGAGCCAAAGGCATGTCCGGATATTGGTTTTGTCCGGATATTGGTCCTGAAGCTCCAGCACTGGTTTTTCATGACCCTAACCTAACCTAACCTAAATCAGAAAACTACCTTCCTACCTCCCTAGTGGACATGTATAGCACTTATTGAGGCCCCTTCTCACATAAATAATGCATACATAGCATGAATTTATTGAATTTTAACCAAAAAATGATGATTTAGGGGTGAGTGAGTCATAGGAGCTCAGAACTTGCCAGCATAGTATAAGTAAGTATCGGACATGGAAATCATCTTTTCTCACATTTTATGCACTAAATTATTGGAT
>JAGKTI010035776.1:0-11190 GCA_018397915.1 Birgus latro | reverse complement strand
CCAGGAGGAAAGCCAGGGAGAAAGCCAGGAAGAAAGCCAGGGAGAAAGCCAGGAGGAAAGCCAGGGAGAAAGCCAGGAAGAAAGCCAGGGAGAAAACCAGGAAGAAAGCCAGGAAGAAAGCCAGTGAAGGTAAATCATGTATGTTTCAGTAATATTGTCACTACTCTGACTGATTGGTTAGATAGATAGATGGACAGATAGATAAATAGATAGATAGATGGCTGGATAGATAGACTGATTAACTGAATGACTGATAGGCAGATGGATAGATAGATTCATTGACTAACCGAGTAAGACTTCAATACAGCCAGAGAGATGGATAGATATAGACAGGTAGGTGGGTAGATCCAAATTGATTGACTGACTGATTGATGGAGAGACTGACAGGTATAGAGGGGTTGATACAGGCAGAGAGATAGTTAAATGGACAGATAGTTAAATGGACAGATAGTTAAATGGACAGATGGTTAAATGGACATATAATTATAGACAGATCCTTATTACACACTGTTCTGTCAGCTGTTTTTAATCTACAGTAAGGTGGTTTGGGCATGTGGAGAGGATGGAGAGTGAAAGACTGACGAGGAGAGTGTATGTGAGTGAGGTGGAGAGGGGGGAGAGGGAGGGGGAGGCCAAAGATGAGATGGAGGGATAGAGTGGAGAGGTATATGAGAGAGGGGGGTGTGAGCTGGGAGCGGAGCAGTGAAATGGCGGGGGACAGAGCGACGTGGAGGCGATTTGTTTGTGGCCACCCCGTGTGGGATTGAGGCTTTTGGCAATAGATAGATAGATAGATTTAAAAATAATAATAATAATAATTACAAAATCCTAAAGTACAAATTTCTAGGAGGAGGGGAAAAAAGTCGAATTTGGAACTTTTCTGAGTTTCTATCCTTTTTTTTTTTTAATGCTAAACTACTGGAATTTTATCATAGTTTCACAATTTGTATATTTTATGGTAATTTTTTCGCTTGATGGGTATTTCCAGAACGGTTCATAAATTTTTCATGCTGAGTTTTTGCCAGTCTGTCCACCCCACTGAAAATTATTATCAGAATTTTCATCCAACAATAAGGTAGTAATTCTTAACCCCTTCAATCCTTGGACGATTTTCCAGACGGTTTCCCTCAGGTCAGAGAGACCCCAGGGAGAGAAGGGGTTAATGATGCTTAAAGTCTATTTCTCACAGTTCCAAAAGTCTCCCAAAGGCTGAGTAAAATCGTTTTGTGCTAAAAGGAAGAAGACTTAACTAACAACTATAAATAAAGTGGTTAGTGATTTATTCTTGTGATTAGGGAGTTATTCTAGGAGTTATGTTGCCAGTTATATACTATATTTCGCTAGTGTTAAAAGTGAGTAGGAGTGACTTTTAGACCGATATGTTATTAGTTACGTCAGTCCTTTAGGTAACTTGATAACTTGACCCTAGTTGAAGTTATGACGTCTTAGTGATGAGGTCAAAGAAGTAGGTGTGTTTGTTGTCACTCCTTCATACCTTCTCAGCTCTTCTCCCTTCAGCTCCCCATCCCCCTTTCTCCCTTTTCCTCCCCATCCATCTTCCTCCGTTACCCTTGCTTCCCGTCTCTTCTCCCCTCCCCTCCCCTCCCTCTTTTCTCCCATCTCCTCTCCACCCTTTTCCTCCCATACCCCCTTTCCATCCCGTCTCCCATCTCACCCTGACGCAAACCATCCCACCCAGTCCTAACCCATCCCACCCAAATCTAACCCATCCCCCCCTAATCTAACCCATCCCACCCTAACCTTAACCATCACACATTATCCTAACCCAACCCACCCAAACCTAACCCAACCCAACCATTCAAACCCATACTATCCTGACCCAAGCCATCTTTATTAACCTAAATGCATTCATCTTTTGTGCCACAGCCTTTCTCGCTTCTTCATTCCATCATGTTGTTCCTTGAGCCCCTTTCGTCCTCTCTTCACCCCACACACCACCTCACATGCTGTACAGATATCTTCTGTGAATATCTTGCACACACCTTCCACGTCCCCCATCTACTCCAGCTCCAATCTATATTTACCAAATCGCTCCCCCACTTCCCTTTTATATTCTGCCTTTTTTCCGTCCACTTGTAACTTTTCTACTCTCCTTGTATGAGCTAATTCCTCCTGTCCTTCCCTTCTTCTCTTCCCCTATTGTGTTTGGACCTTGATTCTGATCGCCACCAAGCGGTGGTCCGAAAGTCAACTCCCTCAACCTCTATATACTCTTACATCCATTACACACCTTCTCATCCTTTCATCCACACACACACAATCAATCATTGCCTTCCATTCATTAGTTCACCACCCACTCTTCTCAACACTCGCCATGTATACATGTGGATCATTTTGTGCTTGAAGAGGGTACTGTCTATCACCAACCCCCTCACGGCACAAAAGTCCACTAAAGCACTGCCATTCTCATCAATCTCTGCAGGCACATCCCACTCACCAACTACTCCATCCACCTTCAGATTCCCTACTTTTCCATTCATTTCTCTAGTCAGAAACACTATTTCATTCTCTTCAAACTTTTCCATGCACGCTACCGTCAATGACTCTCTGATGTGGCTGAGCACATATGTTTTAATCTTCCCGCATGTTCACGATGAATGAAAAAAAAAAAATCATCAATTACTAACAGTTTCAAAGGGAATTACGTATGCTGTAGTAAATTAGCCACATGAGAAATTCTACGGCTATCGCAACCCACGTTTCACTTACTCTGGTCGCCCGATATTATAGTAATTAACCCGTCACTTCGATGATGTATTGTAACCCTGATGCCTTTAGATGATTTGACTCAGCTTAGGATGAGGTATCAGGCTGTGGGAGGATTCATGGAGACTTGAGACGATTAATGGAGAGTGTTTCTAACCTGTAGCCACAAGTAGTTTCTCCAAAGTCTACCAAAGCTCCAGGAGGTATCGTGAATTAAAAAATGAGTCAAGTGTCTCCCGAATATCTGTGTAAATGTGTGTGTATGTGTGTATGTGTGTGTGTGTGTGTGTGTGTGTGTGTGTTTAGGCAGTTATACATCTGGCAGGAAAATCATGACGTGTGCCGAGCCTGTGCCTTGCAATCGTTCTGGCAAATCCTTCGGGCATAGCGATCGAAGATTCACATATTCTTGCACCCTCGATGACACGCTGATAAGGACTAAATAAACGGATCTTTATTTATCGCTGTTCAGGAGATATTAGCTAAATTGATTACAACTATAACTGCCATTACAATCATCAACACCACAACCATCACCACCACCACCACCATCATCACCACCACCATCATCACCACCATCACCAACACCACTACCACCACTACCACAATCACCACCATCAGTGTCTCGACCCCTGTCTCCCACCTGAAGATGGGGCGAAGTATGGTCCACAGAGTATAAAAAAAAGGCATAAAAAATATCATACACACTATTCTGTTAAACTATTAACATTTCACATGTATTATTATTTTTGGTTTCGTAGTGATTCTGCCTTGATTTTAGGTGCCTAAGTACTAATCCATCGGGCAACAAAACAAAGTGTGACAACTCTGTTAATATGCATCAGTTCTGGGAAAGTCTATAAACACGACCACCCATGTCTCACTCGCTCTCGCCACCAACGACGAATTTCGGACATGACTGAGCATGACGGCCATCGTTCTTCTCCCGGACCTATCAACAGTGGTGTTCCTCAGGGCTTTGTCCTATCACCAACTCTCTTCCTTTTATTCATCAATGACCTAAGTTGTACATCTAACCCTATCCACTCATATGCTGATGATTCCACCCTTCACCTTTCCATTCGATTTCCACAACGTCCATCTCAGCAGTTACTTCAGCAAACAAGGGATGAGGCTATGGCACATCTAGTGTCTGATTTGGCTCATATCTCTGATTGGGGCAAAAGAAATCTTGCTATTTTTAATGCATCAAAAACTCAGTTCTTACACTTATCAAACCGACAAAATCTTCCTCAGGATTACCCACTAATGTTTAATAATGTCCAGCTCAGTCCTGCATCATTATTGAACATGCTTGGGGTTTCATTCTCTCGGGATTTGTCTTGGAAAGAACATATTACATCTCTTTTGAAATCTGCTTCCAAGAGATTAGGTGTGCTAAGTCGATTCCGAACTTTCTTTACCCCTGCACAGATGTTGACCTTGTACACGGGTTTTATTCGCCCGTGTATGGAGTACAACTCTCATGTGTGGGGAGGCTCCCTACATGCTCTTCTCAATAGGCTGGAGCCAAATGCTTTTCATCTCATTAACTCTCCTCCCCATACTGATTACCCTCAACCATTGTCTCTTCGCCGCACTGTTGCTTCTTTATCTCTCTTCTATCGCTACTTCAATGGTCACTGCTTCTCTGAACTGTCTCCTTGCATCCCTCCACCTCTAAGACGACCACGTAGTACCCGTCTAGCAACAAACTCTCATCTCTTTTCTGTCCAGCTCTCTAATGTAAGAGTTAACCGTTACTCACAGTCCTTCATTTATGCAACTGGTCAACTCTGGAACTGTCTCCCTCTGTCTTTATTCCCTACTTCCTATGATCTCCAGTCTTACAAACGCAGGGTGTCCAGGCATCTCGAAATGAATGGATTTTGAATTTGGCTCTCTTTTGTATTGTTTTTACTTTTTCTTGGAGGGAACAGTATGCGGGCCCTGGCCTTTGGTTCCATCTTCCTTGCTTAAAGAAAAAAATGCGACCCTAGGTTTCCACTTATTAAGGAGACACACAAAACAGAGTTCAGTATGTTTATGTTTATAGATAGATGGATTGATAGATATATAGATGGATGGATAGATATATGTAGATGGACAGAGACATAGATATAGATATATTTTTTTATTACAGTACATCAAATTCTAGGTCTCTATTCTTCTATATGTATTTAGTATGAAATTATGGTTTGTACAAGAATTTCCTTAAATGATAACATAAATTGCAAATCTTCAATAATTATACGAATTTCCTGCACTAATTCTCCTTTTGCTAATTATTGACTTATGCAACTCGCTCTCTGCAATCCCCCTCCTGGCCATGAACTTGTGGGGTAAATGCCTAAATCTCACCCCCACCCACACCCTCACTCCCAGTAATCCTCCCCTCCTCTTCTACAGTATTCCCTCTCTCTTCCCCTTCAACCAAATTCCCTTACCTCCCTGCTAGTTTCTCCCGCATCCTCTCCCATTCCTGCACTCATCTTCATCCCTTCGCCCCACCTCCCCTCCCCTCCCCTTCTTTCCCCCTGTATATCCCTCAATCCCTTTCCTTTCCCTCCCCATTTTCATCCCCTTCCATGTCCCCTCTACTATCCTTCCCTCCCCTCCTCTCTGAAGTCCCCAATCACCGGCTCTCCCTCTCCTCTCATCCCATCCAACCCTTTCTGCACCCCCACACTACTCCTGATTACTCCCCACTCCACTGAACTATATAATCCTACTTTAATGTCTTATAAATCGTCCTTCTCGATGTTTTTATTTCTAATATTTTTTTTAATTTACTTTTCAATAACTCGGCTTTCCGATTTACTCAACTTTTCTCGATATAGTTTAGTCATTTACAAATAAATTATACTTAAGTATTCAATTTCCTCTCACTATAGCTTATACATTTTGAGACTGTCCACTTTCACTTCTAAAAATACCATCCCTCCATCTTGAATGGTGATCTGTAACAAGAGACTAAAAAATAATAATAATAATGGTAGAAACGAAGAAGTGAGTTAAATCATTTAAAGGCATCAGGGTTAAAAGACATCATCGAAGTGACGGGTTAACTATTATAATATCGGGCGGCCAGAGCAAGGCCCCGTCCACACGAGCGAGCAGTGTCCGACGGGCACAGCCCGCTGAGCGGATATCCATCGCTTTTCTAGCAGTGTTTCCAGATCAAGCAGTCCCCGGCGGCCACTGGCTACAACCAGGCGCACCTGAGTTGTTCACACGGCAGACCGAGCTGTGTGGAGGTAGTGGCTGTCCACTCATCGGACAGTGGCCTACTCTCTTGGCGCTCGCCAGAACTGAGTGTTGTACGACGACATGGGGAAGTAAGAATTGTCGCAAGACAGTTAAAGCTTAAAGTGTACCATGATCAGCCCAGCAGGCAGTGCCTCAACAACGGGCAGGGGCATTTCGTTGGTTTGCCGGTGGTTTCCCTGCTTATGACGTCCTCTATATTCGTGCCCGCCACCACCCTCTAAACGTGTGAACTGGAACGTGATTTGATAACAATGTCTGCCCATCGTGAACTGCCCTCTCGTGTGGACCGGGCCTAAGTGAAACGTGGGTTGCGATTCCCGTGGAATTTCTCTTGAGGCGAATTTACTGTTTCCGTTTGGAGCTCTTAGTTTTTTTTTTTTTCCATTGTGAAAATGCGGGAAGGCTAAAACATATGTGCTCAGCCAAGTCAGAGTCATTGGCGGTAGCGAGTAACCGAAACCAAAGTCCGCAGGGTTTTTCACGTGTCAGTAGTGAGGGTATAGAATCCTGTAGTAGTAATGGGCTCCAAAACACCCGGAGAAAGAGACATTAATCACAAAGAGTAAGAGTAAGTAAAACGTGGCCCGGTAGGTCGGTAGAGCTTCCAACGGGCCAGGTACAGTATAATCTGTTTAAAGACAGCCTCCTTAGGTCAGACTTTGTCATGTGAAGTTGATCAAGATATTGTTGTCAATGACTAGGTTTTGTTATGGGGCAAGTCTTCAACACCACCATATTTGGTTAATATCTGACTATTCTACGGCCCCCGTGAAAATAGATCCGGCTGTGAGAATAGACCTTTCGGTGTCTAAAAGAATTTTATCCATTTTAACCAAACTTTGGAGGGTAGGACGAAGGTTAATCATGTACATAAATAGGCAAAGAATTCGGGTATTTATTAATAATACATGTCATAGTTGTATCTATATTTCCATATTAAACCCAACATTTTATAAAACACGAATTTAAATTTTCACATACAGAATATTCAAATGGTAGTTAAGATGTATATAGAGTATATGGGTGGGTGACGGGCTGATTTATATTTTTTTCAGCTTTGTCCAGATTTTCATCCTTTTCACTTATTTCACGTAGCTCAGTGTTAGTAAAATTTAACACTACGGCTCTGCAATCACAAAACACTTACTATAATCCTTTTCATGTTGATCTATTGCTGAAGATCTCATTCAAGAGTGAGATAACATTTTAGTCAAAGTTGATCAGAGAATCCTTTCAGCACAAGTAACATTTAATCCTTGCTGTTGCCAGACGAATAGTTAAGAGTAAACGAAAGCTGGATGTTCTAGAAGTTGCCCATAGTAGTGCACAATATTATCCACCTCTCCAATCAACTTTCGGAAAACCAAAATAGGTGGAAAACAGTGGATAGTACTGTCACTGTCTTGAGTTGAGACGTGACAGCCCAGTCTCTCCATGCTTAGTAATAGGTTAGTTTGTGTTAGGTTAAATAGGTTAGGTTAGCTGGAGTTAAGTTAAACAGGTTAGTTATTAGTTCTTCGTTTAAGGGTAGATATTCTTGTCATTCTACCGGGCTATAAAGATCAAGCAAGACAGTGCCATGTTACAACAATTATTTTCTTACCGTAATTACTGACAAAGATAAAACTTAATTTGTTAACCTAGATCGCATGTTAACAATGGGCAATTATTTACCGAATGTTACAGTATATTTAACTCCTGCAGCGATATCCGATCTGAATCCGCCTGGTGGCAACAAGAACAAATTTTAAGATTCCGGGTTGAAAGTGGTGGATATTTAGCCGATTTGAGATTTAACAGCTTTAACACCAAAAATTCCACGACTAATTTTCTTTTATACTGATGCAAGACCTATCGATATTAAAATTACAGCACAAGACAGTTAAAGTATTACAGAGAAACTCTCGATGAAATGACAGGCAGACTTAAATCGCTGTCACAACGAACCTAACTGTTCTTTGAGAGGGACGTCGAGCGGAGGTAAATGGCTAGATTTTGTCTAGTCATTAGATACAGCTTGATTTTTTTTTCACTGAAACTTATTATTAGAGTTCTGAGTTTCTAGTTTTCACAGTAAATCTAAAGTTAGTCGAGTAGAACAGATGTGCACAAGAAACCATTAAGTAGAAGGCAATCATGCGGAACTTCTCCGCCAACAGGTGGGAAGAAGGTAGATAGGTAGCCAAATCTTTAGTCAGCCAACAGCCCATCCTCCGTTCTCGATCTTCCAGCAGTGTCGTTCTGTAATAGATAAAACTGCAGGCAATCTTACAATGATCTTTCCTTGCTTCAGCAACGACTAAATAGCGATAATGAAATTAAATCATAACACAAAGGGCTAAGGCTAAACTTTCCTAACCCTACCATTAATCGCCAGTTCTATCATATTCTACATTTTCTCAACCACTAGAGTATTTTTAAGTGCTTAGAAAAATTAAATAACCTAGTTAAAAAAATAAAATAAAATATGAACCCCATCACCCAACGTCTCTCCAAGCTGAAAAGTCTTGATGTAGCGAGAATAAACATTAATATACATGTACGTTAAACATGCTGACTTTCATGTCTCGCCAAGGGCAGTGGAAGTTATGAGGTGAATAAGTCATCAAGATGTAGACTCGACTTGCATCTCAAATATCAACCTTAGCGTAACGAAAATGCAAAGTATGTATTTAGCAGCTTAGGTTTGCCGAGGCTAAAAAGGCTAAACCATTCAGTGTATGGTTAAAATTACATAGTTTGATTAATGATTTCCTAAGGATTACCTTGTCTGGGTCAGTAGTGTTATGGCAGCAGTAAATTGAGCTGCTTGTACTCCTGTCACAGCATAGACTGTCCTTGTAGCCAGACTTTATCCCGAAAGAGTCGCCACAAACAAAATTCACTTTATCCAGAAGCAGTAGGCTCTCCTCCCAACACCCACCACCCACGTTCATATACCGCTCCACATCCTGTCTCCACCTCAGAGTTTTCTTACCTGAGAAAAAATCATTAAGGAAGTGTGTGTACATGAACGGCAGCACTGGCAAAATAAGAAAACAGGTCTTTTATTCTAGATGGCAATATCATACCTCACTGATAAGGGAAGAATCTTAATACATCAAAGCCAGACTTAATACACCTAGACAAATATTAATACCTCGCTAGTAGGCAAAAATCATCATCTGTGTCTCCAGATGTCCACTGACTAGACTTAAAATCTATGCAAAGATTTCAGGGCAGTTAAATTGGCCAGATTCACCCGCCGAGTCTTTGTATTTTCCATTCAGTCTTGCCATGAACATTCCAGATAATGTTAGAAATATTGTTAGAGTTGCTCACCGAAGTATTGCTAGTTACCTACGGAAGAATTACGAGTTACCTGTTAACCACTGCTGACTTTATTATCGCACACAAGTGGTATTTCAGTACTTAACTAAATGTACTGCATTTCTCTTCACCTATATTTTCCAGACCTTTGCATTCATAACTTAGAATTCAAATTTCTCCTTAACTTACCAACAACATAGCACCGAATTTCCTGCCGTCACGATATTGGCTGACTCCCTTATTTAATCTTATAACTTTACCTGAGCTCTAACATCCTGACTGCTTGGAAGCTGATTAAGTTCACCTGTATCTTACTTGTATACTTACACATATCAACAGGGATGATAATTTTCGACCCTTGTATCAAAGTATACTAAAGTATACTTTTCTACCATCTAGTGCTTCTAAGTGTACCCTCCATTTTTTTACCATCTACTACTCTCCCTAGTTGCCTCCCTATAGCTACTATTTTTGCTGCGCCTTTAAAAAAATCCTTTTCTGTTTCTTTCTCTCCATTACTTTCGTCTTTTCGCTCTCGTTTTCTTTCTTTACAAAATTACATGTATCAAGTAGTAAAAAACACTTTCTAATGAGAGACAGACAGAGACAGAAAGGGAAACTGACAAATCTAAATATTAACACGGTTGTAAACATCAGCAACATCCTCATTCACCAGGTACAGATGCGGATGCAGAAGCGGATGTTATGTCGGTCTCTCTATCTGTTTATAGCCAGACGCCTCAGTCTCGTAAGGGGTGGCCATAAACAATTCACCTCTATGTCGCCCTGTCCAACGCCATTTCATTGCCCTCCTCTCAAGTAATACCCTCATCCCATGTAATTCTCTACTCCATTTCTTTATATCCTCCTCGGTCTGCCCCTCCTTCTCACTCGCTCCATTTCACTCATATACACTTTCCTCGTTAGTGTCTTACTCTTCATCCTCTCCACATGGTTAAACCACCTCAACGTATTACTCTTAATGCATTCCATCACATCCACGCCACAACGCTCTTTGACTTCCTCATTTGTCAGTTTGTCATCCCATGTAATTCAACAAGCTCCTCTCAGATAACTCATTTCCACTGTTCTCACTCTTGACTTGTGTCCTTCCAACAAGGTCCAAGCTTCACTTCCATGCGTTTGAGTGAGTATCATAATACAGTCATGCAGCGACTTTTTCACTTCCACGTTCAGTTGCTATTACCTGTCACTGTTTTCAATGAAGCAGTAACCTTTCTTTCCTGTTGTACTCATTCAAGCACTTCATTCTCTAAACGTCCAACCTTACTCATCACACTAACCAAGTACTTAAATGCACTCACCTTTTCCATTTACAAATCATCCAGCCTCACTAGCGTTAAGTGACTTCACTTCTTTCGAAGACCACAACTTTACTCTTCCCTACATTTGCCTTTAGATTCCGTTTTTTTACATACTCTCCGTAAATCATTCATCAAGCCTTGCAGTTCCCCTTCGTGTTCTCCTTCGTACCGAGTTAACATTTTTATCATTTTAACTAATTTCTTTCTGTCGTAGTCGCCTTTCATCCTCTTTTCCCTCCACCTTCTTTATTCTACCTCGTATTGTCTGATCTTTTCTCTTCCTCTTGCCCCTCTTCTATTCTTTTCTCTACGGTATTTCTCTTCATTTCATCTTCTACTTCCTCTTCGTTTCTTATTTTTCTTTGCGACCTCCATCACTTCTTGTACAGCCTTGAGCAAAAGTGAAAGATGTTGCGGTAACTATTTTTATGTGAAGGCAATACGAAGCAATAGACAAGTTTTGTTTCGTTCTCGTTCTTCTCTTCTCTTTTTTTCGGCTGCCCTCTTACTTTACTTTCCCCATTTTTTTTCTGTGTTCTTTTCTGTTCGATTTTCTCCT
>JAGKTI010035775.1:0-11191 GCA_018397915.1 Birgus latro | reverse complement strand
ATATATACATACATACTGTATATATATACAGTAAACCCTCAATGGAAGGAGTTGACTTTTTTGGGCAGTCCAACAGGTTCACACTCAGGTGAAGCTGGGGCCAGACTGGCTATAAATAAATTACTGTACAAACAAAGCACCACCAACTTATGTATGGTCAACATTATTTTTTCGTAACCCATTCGGCTCAAGGATGATTTTTACAGGTTCCTCAGTCTTGCAGTCTCCTGACAGTTATTCATCTTAACATAGACTTCAAATGGGAAGGGGTTAGATACAATGTTAACAAATCCCTCAAAAGCAAGAATAAACTAAAGTCAGTCACCCAGATTCATGGAGTTTACATGGCTCCACTGTTTTATCATCAACATACCATTTCCATTAGGAATGAAACTTACGTGCATAACTATAGTCCACCTGATGAACTCAAGTCACAATGTACAGCATACTGCACAATTTAACTAAAAATGCAATATACTGCTTATGATTTATTACAGCCAAACTTTTCCCACAGGAAGAAAAATCAAATCAGTAAATTATAAATAAATGTGGTACTGGCAGAATGCTGGGTAATTACAGACTATGAAGAGAAAAAATATATAGCTATGTACATATAAAAATAAAATTATAAAATACTGGGTCACAGCTACAGTGGCTCCCTGTTTTCTGTTTACACATATGAACAAAATTAATTCAAGTTTTCAAAGACAACTGTATATACAGTATATCCTCCAATTATGCGAGAATATGATCGACAAAAACCCTCGCAAAATTAAAATTTGCAAAACTGAAACAATTAAACATATGTATTATAGGCAAATTGGTCGACATCATCCCAAGGTAAGCACTTGTTCCCACTCTTTCCTTCAACTCTACCTCTTAATTTTACAATGATAAATGAAACAAACATGAAATGATGTACTGTACAGTAATAAGAAAAGTAAACATCATAGGTAACAGACATGTCCACTGTTCACTGTTCTTTAAAATCATTCTCACTGTCAATTCACCAACACCAAACTCCTGACCAGTAGCAGAGTTACCTTTACCTGCTTTCTTCCTTTCAATCATTTCAGTTTGGTCTCCAAACTTATTTTCTTGTTCTTCTTACATTGGCGCCATGATAACACTCATGCAAGGTTAAACTGCTGGGATTTTGCGAGGAGCACCACGAAATTGCAAGGGTCAGCGACCCTGGTCGGAAACAGGTGTAAACAAACATGGCGGGGCAGCAGACCACTGAACTAGGAGATGCAGTATGCCCAGTGCATCATGACGTCACTACTCGGTGTGGCAAAGTAGTGTGGAAAGACGCCTCTCCCACCATTCGACCTCACAAAGTCTGATCACTCGCAAAGTTCATATGTTCAAAATACATGACTTTTGGAACTACCTTACAAAACTGGCGAATCGCAAAGTTAAAATTCGCAAAGTTGAAGGATGTACTGTAGTTTCAAGTAATTTTCATAATAATATTGATTATTTATTATTCTTTAAAGTGTATGTACAGTATTTCAATAATGAATTTCAGGTTTTTATAATTACCGTACATAAGTGTTAAGATAATGACAAAAATTCAAAAGTCACGTTCCACAAAAGTTATACACAAGATTTCAATATTTTGACTCTAATATTCTAACACAACTTCCACTCATTCTTCCAGGCTCAGCACTCCAACAGAGCTCTTATATATTAAGGTACAGGATATTTTGCTTATCAGTTGCTTTTTATTATCCTAAACCATTCAATCCAAGGAATCTCCCCTAAGCTCAGTAAAACTGTCTGGCATATGGAGGGAGGGGGGGATCACTTCATAAGAGTTAAAGATCATACTAAATATTTCATCAAAAATTTCCTGATGTTACCAAAAATAACATGAAAAAATGTTATCTTACTGAAAGGGTTAATGTGCAGTAAGTTAATTCTGGTAACTTATACCTAAAAATTCAACACAGAACTGTAATTACCCTGAGGTCTGATAAAACAACCTGAGCAATGCTTCTTTATGTTTTGGTGCGTGTACCAGTTCTCAGTGGCCAAAACTTCAGAATGAACCCATATGTTTTACTTTAGAGAGTGAAATAACCTAAAATATCCATCCATCATACAATCCTATGTCGCTCCATGAGGAGCGTAGGAACCTGGGACTAGGCAACTTGGTCCTGACATTTAAGATGAGAGTGACCAGCCTCACTCATCCCTGAGTGGCATTACGTGAGCAATAAACCCCAACCACCCTTTGGATATAAACCTTCATCGGTTCAATCCGATTGGAGCGCCTTAATTACCCACTAAACCACCAGGTGCCAAAATTTGGTTATATGATTACCACCCAGCTTAGTAAATGGTTTCCTGGTGTACAGGAAACCATTTGGCTTGTCACTCAGATGGAAGAGGAAAAAATGAGAGAAAGAAAGACAGAAGAGGGCGTGTACAGTCACCCATAGGCAGAAGTACAAGGAAAGAATGAAGGAAAGAAATACAGAAGAGGATGGAAGGAAAGATGGATGGATGAGATGAAAGGGCACAAACCTGAAAGCAGCACTACATTGAGTGAGTGGACGGTGAATGCCCCCACCTACCTAAAATAAAGTTATAGAAATTCAACAGTATACGTAACAAAACATTATTCATATATTAACTCTTGTGATATTAACCCTGAACATTTAGGGCAGATAACACGCCTCCATCCTTCATGCCATTATCTGACTAAAAACATCCTGCCACCTCTTAGGAACTCAAACCAATAATAGGGTAACTAACACCCAACTTGACTGGCATTTCAGAATATTGTATACACCACAACAAGAATATCAGTACAGTACAGCATTTTTTTTTTTCTTTTAACTGTACATCATCATCATCCAAGAAAAACTTTTAATTTAAAAGGAATGGGTAAAAGGACAAACAGCACAAGCAAGAACACTGAAGCAGAATCTATCAACAAAGTAGCCAGTGAAATAGAACCTCCTGACCCATACATCATCAATGAAGTCTTCAACATTTTCATAATCAGTTCATTTTTAATTTTCAAATGTGTCACTGCCTGATGCTGCATGAACTCAAGTGTTTTTATTGTTTGGTTAGTTGGCTGATTTTGCACAGGAGAGATTCCTCAGAAAGAAGGAATTAAGAGCCACTGAGAAGGAATTTTTAAAATATAAATTTATATTTTAACCAGTGAATTTTCAATCACCCTAAAATGGGTCCAGATTTTCACATTAATTTTTTGTACATTTTACATACAGTACCCATATTTCACTAATACAGTAATACTCCATCATTTTGGTCTTGCAAATTTTTGTAATTTCATTAATCCACCCTTAACCCCTTCAACCTAAGGTCATTTAGCTCATTATGGTTCCTCTACCTATCTATAGCCAGATACCTTAATCTCATAAGGAGTAGCCCCAACCAAATCACCTCCATCTCACCATGTCCCTTGCCATTTTGCTGCCCTCCCCTCTCATATACCTCTCCGCTTCATCCTTCCTCAGTCAGTCTCCCCCTCCCTCCCCCCCACCTCACTCACATACACTCTCCTCATTAGTCTCTTACTCTCCATCTTCTCCACTAGGCCAATCCACCTCAGCATGTATCTCCTAACGCTTTCTATCACATCCACATCGACACCACAATGCTCCTTCACTTCCTCATTTGTCAATCTGTCTCTCAATGTGACTCCATATACCTGTACTCCTCTAAAATAGTCATTTCTACAGCTTTCACTCTTGACTTGTGTCCTTCCACCAAGGTCCAAGTTTTGCTCTCATACAGTAAGACCTCACTATAACGGACTAATTGGGGCTCAGGCCAGTCTGAAATATGCGAAATTCCGATAAAAGCGACATCCGGACTTACCCCTGCTAATCCGGACTTTTTCCGATATATCAGACATTAGTCCGGATTGCATCAGTGGTTTTCACCACCATTGCAGTATTGTACTGTGTTATACCTTCACTACATTAATCAAATGGTATAATAATACTATACTGTGCACTGAAAAACATGTCTTTTACTTGTCTTATTGTGGTGAACATAGCTGAAGTTGTCAGGAAGTCCGGACTGCTTTCTGGCTTTATCGGACTTTTTCCGATATATAGGAGTTTAGTCCGGTAGCTCCTTGAGTCCGATAAAAGCGAATTCCGGTCTACTGAAGTCCGTTATATCGAGGTTTTACTGTATGTCAGTTATCACAGTGCTATCACGCAATGACTTTTTAACTTCCATGCTCACTTCCCTATTTCTTATCACTGTTTTCAAAGAACCAGCAACCTTTCTTCCCTGTTGTACCTTTCAATCATTTCATCCTCTAAACTTTCTTCCTTACTCATTACACTACCCAAGTAGTTAAATGCACTCACATTTTCCATTTCCCCACCATTCAACCTCACTGAGCATTCAGTGATTTCATTCCTCTTGAAGATCACAATGTTACTCTTCCCTACATTCACCTTCAGATTCTGTTTCTTACACACACTCCCTAGCTCACTCACCAAGCCTTGCAGTTCCCCTTCACCTTCACTTAACAATATAGTATCATGTGCAAACAACAGAACAGGAAGTTTCCAAATGCTGCCCTCTCCCATTAGGGCTGCTCCAACATCCACTGCCCTACCTTGTATCTCTTTTATACAAGAGATAATATTGCATGAACTAGACTTAAAAGAAATAACTTGGGTTTAAGGGCTTAGAAACAAATACCTATTAACCCTTTCAGCCCAAAGATATCTATCTATTTATTGTACTTTAATTAGTATCTGAGATGAAATCCCTTAGTGAGAAGGGGTGAACTCACACAAAATGTTGTAATTTGGATCTTCAGAGCATATAACTGCTGACTTGTATGCATAGTTTAGTGGAATAAAACACTAAAATCGTAAGTTATAAACAGTGCAGTTCAGAAAAAGGACCTCTATGGGATTCCACTAACTGTTTGTGGTTAGATGCTTCAGTCTGAAGATATATTCCCCTCCCCCCTTTATTCTTGTATCTCAGGCAGTTATATTCTGCTTTGAAAATACAGTCAACTAACATATATCATGGGTTTGTTAGTCATGGTTTTCTCACTCACGATACTGTTCCAGCCAAACCATGATCATTTTCTATGTCATGGTAACCAAGTTAACCAATTTGATGGCCACTGTCACTGTCCCAAGTGACCCATTTCCAAGGAGATTTCCAGGTTGAGGCATTGTTTACGCTAGTTGCGGCCAGAAGCCAACTATTGTATATTGAAGCATGACAAGCCAATCACAGCACTTCCCACCCATGCCTAACGGCAAGCAGGGGCACTAGTCCACCCTGTTGTCCCCACTGCTACCACACTCGTCTCGTGCTGAGAGGCCATGGTGTGCCTCAAGCCCCAGAACCCCTCCTCCTCCCCTGTCTACTTAAGCACTGTCATCAGCCAGAGTCAGGTAAGACCCTTACAATATTGTTCATTCCCATTAAATACATGCATTACATACCATTTTGAAAGGGTGTTTGCTGGTGACTAGTTGGGTGTAAGTAGGGTGGTAGGGCACAACTCTGTAGAGAGGTCAGACTCATAAGTAATTTTTCTCATAAGGTGTGTTATTTATAATTCGCAGAATTGCTATGTCACGGTAGGTATTGAGACTAAAATAACCGCAAACTACCCAAACTAACTGTACGGTCCATTCGTTTAATACATGAGTTTCTAAGGCGTGAAATGTCTAGAATATGACCAGGGGGATTAAAGTAATCAGTAGTGCACAAGTTGGTTTTAAAAACACAAAATTGGGATGGCAAAATGAGCCCAATCCAGTGTGCAGAGCGCGACCTATCCTTGCTGAGTGTGTGAGGAAGTGACAGGGGTTATGACGTCAGCGCACCATGTGACATAGCGTGTTGGTGCTGGTGGTGTGATGGAGTCGGGTGGTGTGGAGGGTGCTGGGGCTGGGGCACTGTAACTGCCTTGGCCTGTCTCAAACCCCATGTCTTCAAATTGACTAAGCCTTTCTTGCATAGATTTTAGGGTAAAGAGCTATTGTGTGGGTTATACTTACTGTGTACATGTTTTTATGTCCCATAATAGGCAAAATGATAGACTAGGGGCCAAAGGAGTGACTTTTGAGGCAGCCACCCCACCAATCAGAATTTTCCCCATATGGTATGTTACTTGTAAAGCGTGAAATTTCTAGGAAGCAAGGTCTTCTACCGCCCAAATTCTCTTGTACTAAGCAAGTGCACTGTATTTTTCAAATCAGAGAGATGAGATTTACAGATTTCATCTACACTTTCACCCTAAGAGACCTCCCCAAAGCTGAATAAAGTTATGTGGAGGTAGCAAGAATAAATCAATAAAACACATCACTGGAGTGAAAGGGTTAGCAGTATGCCTTCACATATTGAGATTACAATACAACATTCTCACAGTTCCATATATTTATCAGCTTACTAGCCTAATTAGGGAGGAAATCAGAGGGTATTCTTGTTTAACCCTTCAATATGGTGATACCTTTTTGCTTTAATATTGCTACCTCTTGATGACTGTTTAACTTGGAAGAGCCCTCTTGTACTGCTTCATTTGAAACATTTCTTCAAAGCTACATGAGTTAATATTAGAATGGATATAACATAAAATACATCACCAGACACAGGTTAAGAACTTCTATAAAAAAAATAAAAAAAAAAAATCTTCCAACAGTATAGAACTATCTGTACACAGACTATATGAAAATGTGTGGCTGCAACCTTCAAAACACTGCCTGAAGGTTTATGCAGCACTTACACTATCAATCACTGGGCTAGTACAGTTGAAGTTCATTTATATCTAATCATTTTTATTTCACATTTTACAGTGCTGGTCAGAGCTTAAACCTGCTACAGCATTCATTATCACACCATACAATGCCAGCCTGTGTAAATCGTACACATACAGGATGGTTGTGAATTAACTGACCCACTGTGCACTACAAAAAGTATTTAACCCTTTCAGTCCAGTGAAATACAGTATATTTAATCAGTCCATCACCAGATGATTTCCAGCAGTGAAAAAGTTATTGAAGGTTATATCTAGCTCTTCATGTTCAAAAAGTCTCTCCCCAGCTGAATAAAATTGTTTGGAATACCAAATGTAATATAGAAATTACGTCATCGGACTTCAGGGGTAACGTTAGGGAATAATAATTCAAAAAAGTTTTTATTGTATTAACTCCTTCAGTTTGAGAAAGTAATCATTTGTACAGTATATTCTCGCAACCTCCACACAATACTACTCAGCCTTGGAGAAACCATTAGTGGTGATGCAGTTAGAAAGTCTCCACTAGCCCATTCACAACCTGATTTTTCTCCCTAATCCAAATAAAATAATCTGAAATTAGCATTAAAAAAATATTAAATATATCAGTGGACGGAAGGGCTTAATAAAAAGAAAAATATACAAAACTATTACCTGACCATCACCGGTACAAGGTTACCTCAATAAGGGCTCCAAGCATTTGTGTTCCAACAATTCAAAGCCTTCCATCACACATCACCAACGCAGTTCCCCTGTCTCTATAACATTCCTAAAATTTGGGGGTGAACTGGACTCAATATTGTAATTTATGAACAAATTTTTCATCTATATTTTAAGCCTGAGTACATCACTATTCAGCATAGGAAAGAATTTTTGAACTCAAGGAGTTAGAATGGCCTTCATCAGCTCTTCATTTGCTGACATTTCCCAAGCTGAATTCAATTATCCAGTGCTAGCAAGAATAAAATATGTCACCGGAGAATGAAAGGGAGGCTGAGGAAAGGTTTGGGAAGTGGAGAGAGAGTTTGGGGCACAAGGGCTTGAGAGTAAATGCAGATAAACAAAAGTGATGGTATCTAGGGTTGGTGGCAGTACCGTCAAAGAAGAGGGAGAGTCGCCATGTGCGATTTGCCACAAGGGCGTGGGAAGTAGTTTCATCTTGTGCAGTGTTTGTGAAGAGTGGGTGCATAAGAGATAGACTATGAGATAATGCTGATTTCATGTGTGTGCTGTGTCGGGGAAAGCATGTGGAGACTGTCAGGCCGGAAAGGAACCTGCTGGTGAGTCTCTTGAGTGTGTGGAAGAGTTTTCGTATTTAGGAGACGTTATGTGATGGAGGTGGGACTGCAGCTAGCTCTGTGGCTGGAGTGAGGAGTGGTTGGAAGAAGTTCAGGGAGCTGTCGCCTCTCCTGATGGTGAGAGGGCTCTCCCTCCATGCTAAGGGATCTTTGTATGCGGCATGTGTTGGGAGTGTAATGCTATATGGTTGTGACACCTGGGCACTAAAGGAAGAGGATATTTGCAGGCTCAAATTTACAAAAATGACAGAAATTAGGTGGATGTTCCTGAGTGCGAGGCCTGGGGGGGCTGGGTTTATGATGGAAGAGTCGAGTGGTATGGTGGGACTGGAGTGTATTGGTGCTGTGATGAGGAGAGGTCAATTGAGGTGGTCTGGGCATGTTGAGAGGATGGGAGATGATAATTGGGTGCAGAAAGTGGGAAGAGTTAATGTTAGGGGTAGGGGTGGGAGAGGCAGACCGAAAAAGACCTGGGATGAGGTCATTACGCCTAACTTCAGGGATAAGGGACTGAATAGGCAGGCTTCTAGAAATCGAGCAGCAAGGACAGCCACCACTAGGTGACCAAGGCTGAGTCAAGCAAGCATGTTTGAGCCTTCAAAAATGAAACAAATCAGAATGAGGGGGTTAATTTGCAGCAAGAATCTGACTTACAAACTTCTTAAACTGTGACAACGACCTGCTGTAGTGTGTAGCAGCGACTATGACCTTTGGTCTAACACTAGCCACATCACGCCGTGTCACTTAGTCATTAAAGTACACACACCTTTGTGAATGCATGTTTAGTGCACTTGGTGATTTGTTGCAAGCTGAACAATGAAGGATCTTGAAGAGCAATGTGTTTGCATGAAATTCTGTTTCAAATTTGGAAAAACTTTTGCAGAGACTTTTCAGATGTTGCAACAGGCTTATGGGAGGGATTGTTTGAGTCATATGCTCATATGCAGTGTCACAAATGGTTCCAGTGGTTCAAATCGGGAAGAATATCCACCAAAGACGATCTCAAATCTGGATGGCATTCCACATCGAGAAAATGCATGCTGTGACCAATGAAAATCATCACCAGACTGTCTGTGAAGTTTTCATAGAAGGTGGTGTCTGTAAAATTTTGTGCCACACGATTTTAACTGAAAAATTGAAGATGCATCATGTTGTGGCAAATTCTGTGCCATGTCTGCTGACAGGTGAGGAAAAAGAGAACCGTGTCACAGTCAGTTAGGAGCTGTTTGTTTGAATGCTGAAGAAAACTTTCTGAAAAATATATCAGTTGATGAAACATGGGTGTATGGATATGATGTCAAAACAAATCCGCTGTCGTCGCAGTGGGTTGGAACATTGTCGTTGTGGCCAAAAAAGCATGTCAGAGTCACTCAAATGTAAAGGTGATGTTGATTACCTTTTTTTGTTGGAAGAGTGTCGTTCATCATGAGTTCCATGTGGTCAGACAGTCAGTAAAGAGTTTTACTTGGACATCCTGAAGTGTTTGCGGGAGGCAGTACGAAAGAAGTGGCCTGAGTTGTGGACAAACAAAACCTGGCTGCTGTGCCAAGACAATGCTCCTGCTGATGCGTCGCTCCTTGTCCATGACTTTTTAGCAAAGCACGAGATGCCTATCTTTCCCCAGCCACCCTACTCTATGGATTTGGCCTGTGCGGACACTCCCCCCACAAAGTTGAAATCCACCAGGAAGGGTCACCAATTTCATATGATAAAAGAGATACAAGAAAATTTGCTACATACCATCCCTGAAAACACATTCCATTCATCCATCCATCATCCAATCCTACATTATCCCATGGGAAGTGAAGGAGCCCATGGTTAGGCAAGATGGTCCTGACATTTAAGATGAGTGACCAGCCTCACTCATCCCTGAGTGGCATAACATGAGCAATAAACCCCAACCACCCCTAGGATATAAACCTACACAGGCTCAATTAAACAGGAGTGCCTTAATTACCCACTAAACCACCAGGTGCCATAATTTGGTTAAAAGATTACCACCCAGTGCAGTAAATGGTTTCCTGGGGTACAGGAAACCATTTGGCTTGTCACTCAGTGTAGAGTCACCCATAGACAGAAGTCAGAGGAAAGAATGAAGGAAAGAAAGACAGAGGAGGGAATGTAAAGTCACACATAGGCAGAAGGAAGAGGAAAGAATGAAGGAAAGAAAGACAGAGGAGGGAGTGTAAAGTCACACGTAGGCAGAAGGAAGAGGAAGGAAGGAAGAGAGGAAAGGGCAGACACCCAAAGCAGCACTATATTGAGTGAGTGGCTGGTAAGTGCCCCCACCTACCACTAAAACACCTTCCAGAACTGGAAAAAACATTGGGAACATTGCAGGAAGAGTGGAGGATGTTACAGTTATACCCCAGTTTAACAATGCAATTGGTTAGGTAAAAACCCATCTTTAGGTGGGGTATCATATATCAGGGTAGGTTTAACAAGTAAAGTAATGGGATATGTTTTTCAGCCTTAGATTTCCCCCCCAACCATTACAAAACCCACCCAAATGAGCCCCAAAACAAGTTTGAGGCCAATCTAAATGGCCTAACAGCTGTACAAGGAGCTAACCTAAGCCTAACACCTATAAATAACTCACTAAAACCAACAAATAACATCAAATATAAGTCTGGAAAAAATTCAAGCTTAGTAAACTGTACCCCAAAATGACAATGTTCACCCCACCTATGGCTAAAACACATTAATCTAAGTCTAAAAACAGTTTATAAATCAACCTAAACACACAATTTTAGTCTAAATATCATCAAAATCAGTAAAAAAATCAAAACCCATCGTTAAACCGAGGTTTGGCCATCGTTAGGAGGAGTATGGTGGTACTGTATTTCTACCCCCATCGTTAAGCCAGGATATCACACCTAGGGGTATCGTATATCGAGGTATACCTGTATTTTGAAAGAGACAAGTCTGATTAAGTCGTAAGTAAAGCAGTATTTTTTAAAAGTTTGTTTTCTTTTCAAACAAACCTTGTATAATGACCAATTTCCCATTATTTCAAAGAGGAGGGTAGACTCATGAAATAAGAAAACACAAAAGTGGGAAAAGCTATTACTGTATATATTACCTTCCTGTTGATCTACTTCAAAGTTATTGACGTTATTTTGATCAG
>JAGKTI010035773.1:0-11191 GCA_018397915.1 Birgus latro | reverse complement strand
GGGAAGGGCAGACCGAGAAAGACATGGGATGAGGTCATTAAATGTGACTTAAGGGTTAAGGGACTGAATAGGGAGGCTGCCAGAGATCGAGCAGCGTGGAGAGCCGCCATTAAGTGACCAAGGCCGACACATGCAAGCATGTTGGAGCCTTCAAAAACGAACGAACGAACGAAACTAATTGGAAGTTTTTATTTAGTGCTTGACAAATATCTTTCTCTTGTGTATAGAGATCCTCTCATCTATAATGGACTGTATTTTATCTTTAACTTTGCTTCTGCTTCGGATGTAGCTGGAAAATAGATTAGGTTGATCACTACTTATATTTATAATGTCTTCTTCAAACTGTCTATGAGCCTCTCTCCTTATCTTTGTATAATCATTTCTTGCCTGTTTATAGCTGTTATGTGCCCTCTCACTATTGTGTCTTCTGTATCTATTCCTTTGATTTTTCACATTCTGTATTAAACCATTTCTTTATTTTCATTTCTGTTTCTTTGTGTTGAGGGATGTAATTTTGAACTTCTGTTTCATAAAGATCACAGTATTTTCTATATATAATATTCAAATCTTGTCCTCTAAGCTCCTTTTCCCAGTCTGTTTCTAAGAACAACTTTTCAGGTATCTTTCTTCTTTGTTGTTACTCTTGCCACACCACACACCACTTTAGCATTTCTAACTAAGCAATCCCTATATGCATTCCACAGGCTGTTCATATCCAATTCATTCCAATTCTCTGATTCTAACTCCTCCCCTACTTTGGTCCTGTATCCATCTGTCATATCTTTGATCTCAGCTTCTCGACTTTCAGTCTTTCTCTCTGACTGGTCCTCTCTCTCCTGGTCCACTTCACTCCTTTCAGCCTGATCTTGCATGCCACAATCATATGATCTGACAGACCTCCATATCGTCCTCTCAGGGCCCTCATATCAGCAACCTTTCCCAACACTGACCTCTCTATGAGCATGTAATCAATCAGGCTCCTTTCAACACGATCCCCATTCCCTCTATACATGTACCATGTATATTTATGTGCAGCTTTGTGTTTGAAATATGAGTTACAAATCCACAACTTCCTCTCCTGTCACATATCCTTCAGTTGCTTCTCAAATTCATTTTCTCCTGATACTTCATTATAACCCATTATGTTATCCTCAGGACCAGTGCCTACTCTTCCATTCATATCTAACCCACTGAGCCGTGGCTCAGTGGGTTAGAGCGCTCTGGCCGTAGGGTCGGAGGATTGAATCCACCCAAGGGTCATTGGTAGACATCAGAAAGGGCATCCGGTCATAAAATGCTACACGCTCCAATCCCAAAAAAAGGCCGACGCATGCAAGCATGTTGCAGCCTTCAAAAACGAAACGAAACAATCTCTTTATAGCTCCTGGGGATTTCTCCCACTGTTTCATCCAGCTCATCCCAAAACCTGTTTTTCTCTCTCTCACTCTTGTCCTCACACGGTGCATACACTACAATCACTGCCACTTTCACCTTCTCAAACTTTAACTTGACATACATACAATACACCTCAAGCTGACACATTTGTAATCTCTCATTCCACTCTGCTACACCTCATTCATCAACAAAGCAACTCCTTCCTTGCAACTTTCGCCCATCCGAGCCCGACTTCACACACTTTACACCCTCCCACTCCTCCACTACACACTCTTTCATCTATGTTTCACACAATGCTGTCACAGTATACCTCGCACTCTTGAACACATTCACTACTTCCACCCTCTTACTCTCCTCATTCACACCTCTCACATTCCACATGGGCATGCAAATCTGCCCATTTGGTTGGGACTCTGGGCAGGTATTGGGCCCTCCGAGGCTCTCCAAAACATTTGCCATGATTATGTAGTTAGGGGAATCTGAGGGATACTTAACCTGGCCAAAAACCCCAGTTGTATGATTACCATCCAGCGTAGCAAATGGTTTCCTGGGTACAGGAAACTATTTGGCTATTCACTCAGTGTAGAGACCATAAGGGATCCCTCTACATTGAGTGAGCGGATGATGGGCGATCCTATCTACCACAGTTTAGCTTGGTCAAAACCCCATCTTTTGCCTGTAGCACATGAATATGAAGGAACCTGCTTAGACTTGACCTGTCTGAGCTCATGTTGCTCCCTCTTTCTCCCCATGTCACCATGAGTTCATACATACATGAAGCAGTGGTATTGGCTAGCATACCACACAAAAGTGAGCTCCCAGTGCATCAAACAGAAGAAGCATGAGAATTATGTCACAGGGCACTCATTTTGAATGAGCTGACATCAACAACCCCAGGGGAAGGTAGCTATGCCTTGTAAGGTATTCTAACTAGAAGCATGAAGCTAAAAGTCTTGTACAGTTTCTGCTTTTACCATATAAAATGCATGCAAGGTTTCAAAAGATGTCAAAAAAATTCTTCCTTATGGTTCCTCAAAATTCACACACAACATAATTTTTTTAACTTAAAAAAAAAAAGAGAGAAGAAGAAGAAGAAGAAGAAGAAGAAGAAAGAACAGAAAAAAGAAAGAAAAGAAAAATAAACAAAAAGGGAAAGAAAAAACAGAAAAAGAAAAGACAACTTGGTGCTACCAAATCACACTGAAGTGAAATGATGAGAGTTAGGCTGTGGTACAGGTAACATAATGAATCTTACAGTATGGCACTGGGTTAATAGACCAATGGGCCATATACACAAGGAGCAAGGATCTATAATTCCCTCCTTTCTGTATGGATGTGGTGACCCCAGTGCCCAGCACTTGTGTTTCAAGAAGACTCCCCAAAAAGAACACAAGGAGAGGGACTGTACTTAGTGCCTCCTCTATTCTGATTCATGCCAAAGTGAGATGCAGGATTTTGATCTAAATCTCACCACCCCATGTAATAATAACAGAGTAACCCCAGTCTGTCGGCAGAGCAGACTGTCAACCGCATCCCATCCAGTGAACCAACATTTCATTGTCGTGGACATCGCCTTGCCACAGCAAGGCATGGGGATGAGTGTGGAGATTTGGTTCCTGGATGGATGCCACATTTGCATATCTCCACCCAGTTAACAGAGGCACCATAATAAGTTCAACATCACTCCATTATATGATTACCACCTTCCGTTATAAATGGTTTTCTGGGATACAGGAAATTATTAAACTTGTCACTCAGTATAGAGTCACCAAAGGAAGAAACAGGCAGTACTAGATCACGTAAGTGGATGATGGCTACCACCATCTGCCACTAACCACCCCATGTAAATGTAAGGATCTGGGTTAGAATGATGAACACCAGTGATTAGGCAACTGTTATGACTTAATGCAGATGTCAAAGTGACTCACCTTCATACAATTCAGTAAGTCTTTTCCTGGCAGCAGGGTCAACATAACACTTCTCCCACCACTCCTCCACCTCCGCTCGCACCCGCACCATAAAGCGTTCAAGGTTCTGTCCCCTCAACACATGCAGCCGCTCCAGTTCCTCCTCCACCTGTGGTGATGTATACATGGTTAACATAATTAAGGAACAGAGCTAAAAGATGGGATACAGGGAAATGTAAATGAATAATGAAAGGGGAACACTGCTCATGTAGGTGCTATACTTACCAGTTTCTGTAATTTTACAGTTTTGCGCCCCTGCGCACGTGCGCGCACACACACACGTTAACCCAATTGATCAAAGAAAATACAAGAATTAGGGGTGACGACAAACCATCGAAGCTCGACCTAGTATTCACAAAGGACCCAGATGATGTGAGGAACATAACCTACCAATGCCCCTTTGGTAAAAGTGATCATCTGGTAACTGAGATGGAAGTGGTAGGAGTAAGGGAAGGTGAAAGAGATGAAAAACACAGAGAAAATAAATACAATTATGGAAAGGAAAACTTTGCTTCCCAGAGGAACTTTTTCCAAAATGAAGACTGGACTAAAATGAATATGATCACAAATATTGATGAGAAATATGAGTTTTTGATAGAAGTATATAAAACAGGAGTTACTAAATATGTCCCAAAATTTTCTGCAGCTATGGAAAGGAAGAAAGAATGGTTTAACAACACATGTAGGATGGCACAAGAGGCAAGAAAAAAAGCATGGAATAAAGTGAGAAGAAGGTATAGTGAAAGGGCTTGGGAGGAGTACAAGCAGGTAAGAAATGAATATGTAAGGGTATGGAGAGAAGAGGAAAGGAAATCCGAAAAAGATATTGTATCTAACTGTAAAAAAGAGCTGAAACAATTTTATAGGTTTGTAAATGGCAAAATGAAAGTTAAGGACAGTATAATACGACTGAGGGATGGAGATGAAACATATGAAAGAGAGGAAGAATTGTGTGAAATAATGAACAACAAACTGCAGTTAGTTTATGTACTGGAAGAGGAATTTAGGGAGCCTGAAATGGAACCCAGGCTGACGGGAATGGCCGAAATTACAGTTGACATGAATGAGATGCTACAGCCGATGAGGGATTTGGATGTGAGAAAAGCAATGGGACCAGAAGGTGTGGCTGGATGGATCCTGAAGGAATGTGCAGACCAGTTATAGTCCTTCCAGTTTATGGTGAGCATTTGGACGTTGGCTTTTCTGGGAGTCCCCCCACGTGCGATGCAGCCAAACCACCCCCCCCTCTCTCTCTCTCTCTCTCTCTTTCTCTCTCTCTCTTTGGATTAGCATGGTCATCCCTGACCGTGTCACCTGTCCTCAGGCTCGGAGAAAAGCAACGTCGGATAGCAATGCTGCCAAGTATTGTTGTATTTATACAATATCATTGCTATTATAAAAAGAAAGATACATTCATAACACAATATAGCCTTATTAGAGTAGTAAATATATATAAATTAATTCAGAAGCAGTAAATAAATGACATAATCATAAGACAGAGTGATGTGTGTTGGGTGAGGTTTGGCAGCGTCGCACATGGGGGAACCCTCAGAAAGGCCAATGCCCAAATGCTCACCATATATTGGAAGGACTATAGTGTGGCCAGTTTATGTCATCATCAAGACCTCGCTGGAAAATGGACAGTTACCTAAAGACTGGAAAAGAGCAAGTACTGTGCCAATCTTCAAGGGAGGAGATAGGGAGGATCCACGTAATTATAGACTTGTGTCACTTAATAGTATTTCTTGTAAAACCTGTGAGAAAATTATTAGAAAAATATGGATAAAGCATTTAGAAGAAAATGAAATGATAACACCAAGACAGTTTAGTTTTAGGGAAGGGAGATCATGTATTACTAACCTATTAAGTTTCAACAGTAGGGCAATAGATGTCATACAGGAAAGAAAGGGATGGACAGACTGTGTCTAACTGGATCTCAATAAAGCATTTGACAGAGTGCCCTATGGGAGACTACTGTGGAAGTTGAAGACCTTCGGAGGGGTGCATGGGAAACTATTAACCCCTAAACCACAGGGTTGTGTGAGGTGGTCATGGCACTTCCAGCCGGTGGTAATTCGAGCTCCGACTTATTTTTATAAAATATTGGCCCAAATTACCCTGCGTGATATAAATAGCACTCAGGATTCTCTTACAGTTTTTCATATATATTTATATTTTGAAGGCCCCGGTTACTTAAAAAGAAAACAAAGGCATCCAACTGACGGCCCACGGCTCGAGCTATCGCCACCAAGCGTCACGAAAGTGACAGCCCGCGTTTAAGTGGTTAAAGTGGATGGGAGATTATTTGATAGGAAGGCAGATGAGAACAGTTATAAGAGACAAGGTTTCACAATGGAGAAATGTGACTAGTGGAGTACCCCAGGGCTCTGTCCTGGCCCCTATAATGTTTCTGATATATGTAAACGATTTGCCAGAGGGTTTGAATGGCTACATGAGTATGTTTGCGAATGATGCTAAAATTATGAAACATATTAAATGTATTGATAGTTGTAAAGAACTGCAAGAGGACTTGGACAAACTCCACAACCGGAGCCAGACTTGGAAAATGGATTTTAATGCCAAGGAGTGTCATGTATTAGAAATGGAAATAAGTGAAAGAAGACCGCACTGGACATATAAAATGGGCAATGAGATAATTAGTAAAAGAAAGGATGAAAAAGTCTTGGGAGTGATTATTCAGGAAGACTTGTCACTGTGGATGAAAGGATGAGAAGATGTGTAATGGATGCAAGAGTATATAGAGGTTGGGGGAGTGGACTTTCTAACCACCACTTGGTGGTGGCCAGAATCAGAATCCAAACAAGATGGAGGAAGAGAAGAAGGGAAGGACAGGAGGAAGTAGTTCTTACAAGGAGGGTAGAAAAGTTACAAGAGGATGGAATAAAGGCTAAATATAAAAGGGAAGTGGAGCAGCAATTGGGTAAATATAGATTGGAGCAGATGGAGGATGTGGAAGGTGTGTGCAAGATATTCACAGAAGAAATCTGTGCAGCATGTGAGGTGGTGTGTGGGGTGAAGAGAAGACGAAAGGGGGTTCAGCGAACAGCATGGTGGACAGAAGAGGTGAGAGAGGCTGTGGCACAACAGAAGAAAGCATATAATGAGTGGATGAGGAACAGGGGCGTTGAAGAAGCTGAGAGACAGACGGGAGAGCTATATGTAGAGAGGAGGAGGAGAGGTGGAAAGATTAGTAAGAAAGAGTAAGCAGAGAGTGGATGAGGAATTTGGAAGGAATTTGAGTGCAAAGTGGAGGGAATGTAAGAAAATGTTCTGGAAACAGGTAAAGAGAGCTAGACAGGGTGCCAACGAAGTAAGTGGGGATGTGAAAGATAAAAATGGTAGAACACTAGTGGAGAAGGGAGAAAAAGTGAACAGATGGAGAGAACATTTTAACGAATTGTTGAAAACAGAGAATGAAACTAATGCAAGTATAAGTGGCCGGGGAATGGCGGGGAGAAGGAGGGTTGTGAGAAGAGAGGAAGAAATCACCAGGATGGAAGTGGTGGAAGCAATGAAGAAAGTTAAAATGGGGAAAGCCCCAGGAATTGATGGAGTGTGTGGTGAAATGCTGAAGCATGGGGGAGAGATAGTAATAGAATGGATGTGGAAGGTGTGCAGATTGGCCTGGGGGGAAAGTAGAGTCCCGGAAGATTGGAAGTCAGGTATAATTATTCCTCTGTACAAAGGAAAAGGGGAAAAAGCAGTGTGTGGTAATCATAGGGGCATTTGCCTTCTTAGTGTAATAGGAAAAGTATAAGGTAGGATACTTATTGTCAGAGTTAGGGAAATAACAGAGGAATTAGTTGGAGAAGAACAGGGAGGTTTTAGGAAGGGAAGAGGTTGTGTAGATCAGATATTCATTCTTCAATCTTTAGTGGGAAAGTTTCTACAGAAGGGAAAGAAGTTGTATGCAGCCTTCATGGATTTGGAGAAAGCATATGACAGGGTGGATAGACAAGGATTGTGCAAAATATTAAGAATATATGGAGTGGATGGGAAGTTGTTGAAGGCAGTGAAGAGTAAGTACGAGGGTGCTAAGGCTGCAGTGTGTGTGGATGGCCGAGTGAATCTTTCCATTTGAAGGTTGGATTGAAACAAGGATATGTCATGTCACCATGGTTGTTCAATCTGTACATGGATAGGGTTATAAAAGAGATACAAGGTCAGGCAGTGGATGTTGGAACGGCCCTAGTGAGAAAGGGCAGTGTTTGGAAACTCCCTGTACTGTTGCTTGCAGATGATACTGTGTTGTTGAGTGAAGATGAAGGAGAGCTGGAAGGCTTGGTAGATGAGTTTGGGAAAGTGTGTAAGAAATGGAATCTAAAGGTGAATGCAGGGAAGAGTAAGGTGATGGTCTTCGAGAGAAGTGAAGCCAGTGAATGTACAGTGAGATTGGATGGGAAGGATATGGAGAATGTGAGTGCATTTAAGTACTTGGGTAGTGTAATGAGTAAGGATGGAAGTCTGGAGGGTGAAGTGCTTGAAAGGGTGCAGCAGGGAAGAAAGGTTGCTGGTTCGTTGAAAGCAGTGATAAGAAACAGGGAAGTGAGCATGGAAGTGAAAAAGTTGTTTCATGACAGTATTGTGATACCAACTCTAACATATGGAAGTGAAGCTTGGACCCTGTTGGAAGGACAGAAGTCAAGAGTCAGAGCAGTGGAAATGAGTTATTTGAGAGGAGCATGTGGAGTCACATGGAGACGGACTAACAAATGAGGAAGTGAAGGAGCGTTGTGGTGTGGTTGTGGACGTGATAGGAAGCGTTAGGAGAAACACGTTAAGGTGGTTTTGGCATGTGGAGAGGATGGAGAGTGAAAGACTGACGAGAGGAGTGTATGTGAGTGAGGTGGAGGGAGGGAAAGGGAGGGGGAGGCCGAGGATGAGATGGAGGGATAGAGTGGAGAGGTACATGAGAGAGGGAGGTGTGAGTTGGGAGCGGGGTAGTGAAATGGCGGGGGACAGAGCGACATGGAGGTGATTTATTTGTGTTCACCTCGTGCGGGATTGAGGCGTCTGGCAGTAGATAGTAGATAGATAGACTTGTCACCAGAAAAGTATATAAACAAAATCATTGGAGGAACTTATAGATTACTGACTAACATGAGAGTGGTTTTTAATTACAGTAAGTCCTCGTATTTCGATGACTTTTACTTTGGTGCTTCATTTCTCGCGAAAGAAAAAAGTTTCCAACATGTCGCAACCTTCATAATTTTGTCCCAATCTTCGTCGCCGCTTCTAGCTGGCAGCCGACACTCACCAGACAATGCATACCAATGTTCATTTGTTGGCAGCCATCTTGCGACCACCCTGCCCTCTATCGATGCAGCGGCGGTACTACAGACCCCTTCACCATTGTGTTTTTTGTGTGGCCAAGAAGCAGAGAATTTTGCAGCTCATTGAGAAGGGGTTGACAGCCCCTGAGATACGTCGCCTGACTGGGGCTCCTGACAGCACCATAAGGACACTCAGAAAAAACAAGGCAACTCTCAAAAAGCAGGTGAGTGCATGTAAAATAACAATAAAGTAAATGTGTCTGTGTTTTTTTCCCCTTAATCTTTATTTGTGCCACGATTTTTTACTGTATCAATATCCACCTAATGGAGTTAGTTTTTAGAGTTAACCAACCAAGTGTTAGTTAGAACAATTCAGGGGAAGAATATACAGTATTGTAATGAAAATCGATAACGTTGGTTACTATTATGTTGCATCATACCCCTAAGGAAGAACAAAGAACCTCTCAACAAGCAGGTGAGTGCACGCAAAAAATAACAATAAAGTAAATGTGCGTGTTTTTTTTCCCCTCAACCTTTATTTGTGCCACGGTTTTTTACTATCAATATTCATCTAATGGAGTTAGTTTTTAGAGTTAACCAACGTTAACCAACCAAGTGTTAGTTAGAACAATTCAGGGGAAGAATGTACAGTATTGTAATGAAAATCGGTAACTTTGGTTACTGTTATGTTGCATCATACCCCTAAGGAAGAACAAGGAACCTCTCAACAAGCAGGTGAGTCCATGCAAAATAACAATAAAGTAAATGTGTGTTTTTTTCCCCTCAACCTATTTGTGCCACAGTTTTTTACTATCAATATTCATCAAATGGAGTTAGTTTTTAGTTAACCAACGTTAACCAACCAAGTGTTAGTTAGAACAATTCAGGGGAAGAATATACAGTATTGTCATGAAAATCGGTAACGCTGGTTACTGTTATGTTGCATCATACCCCTAAGGAAGAACAAGGAACCTCTCAACAACCAGGTGAGTGCACGCAAAATAACAATAAAGTAAATGTGTGTGTTTTTTTCCCCTCAACCTTTATTTGTGCCACTGTTTTTTACTGTATCAATATCCACCTAATGGAGTTACTTTTTAGAGTGCGATCAGACGTACAAGCCTAGACACAGCAGTGGTGGACAAAACGGCTGTAAGACATCACTTGACACACTACGACTTAGACTCAGGTGTGGTTGCCATAACAGAGGAAGAGATGAACTCTAGTGAAGAGAATGAAAGGCCAGATCACACTGCACAGGAGAAGATGACCACCCAGAAATTGTTCCACAGCCTGTCCACCATAACCGACATGGCAACAACCTTCGAGACATACACCGGGACTATGCCTGAGGCTATCCAATCCTATCCACCTTGAATGATCTGAAGTCTCAAGTGATGGCAGCCTACAACAGAAACATACTGGAACAGAGACAAGCCAGGATCACACGATTTTTTAATGTGACACAGAATAGGGCTGCTATTATGCAAGACCTAGATGTGACAGGAGAGGAGGATGGAGGAGGAGAAGTGGACAGAGAGGAAGTGGAGTTGGTGGAGCCAGAATTCGACTTTGAGGGCTTCGGCTTAGGTGATAGGGCTTCCCCAGAGAGGCCCATGTCACCTAGTAACTAGCCCATCCACTCTCAACACACCTTCACCTGCCACTCATGCCAATGTTTACTTTATTTCTGGTAAGGATTTTTGGTGTTGCAGCTCTTTATAACAGTTCTAATGTCATTTCAGGTACACATTTACTATGTTATGCTGTATAAGCAACTAGTAAACACTCCACATTTAATTTTGGGTAGGGCCTGTTTGGTGCTATAGTACTTTGATAGGGTAGGTAGCTGTCCCACTGGAACGCCCATCTATTTTTCCCATTGATTCTTAACTTCACACTTTGACGTTTCAAGTTTCATGACGTTTTGGCGGAACATCCAAACAGCGAAAAATGAGGACTTACTGTATATGGATGAGGAAATGTAGAGGGAGTTGATAGTGACCATGATAAGACCAAGACTAGAGTATGCAGATGTGGTATGATCACCTCATTTGAAGAAGCATATTGATAAACTAGAGAGGGTTCAACGGATGGCAACGAGGATTATACCATGTTTAAGGGAACTTACCTACGAGGAAAGATTTGAAAAACTGAAGTTACCAACATTGCGTGAGAGAAGGGAAAGAGGTGACTTGATCACGATATTTAGAAATGTAAGAGAATTGGAAAGGGTGGATAGAGAGGATCTTTTTGTGCTGGATGATGGAAGAACAAGAGGTCATGGCATCAAGTTAAGGAAAAGTAGATGTCTTAATGATCTCAAAAGGTTCAGTTTCCCGAACAGAAGCATAAGTATTTGGAATGACTTAGACGAAGAGGTGGTGCAGGTGAAAAACATTCATGTATTTAAAACTAGATTAGATGAATGTAGATATGAAGACAGGACAAAATGAGCTTAGCTCAATTCCTGTATACTACAAATAGGTAAATACACACACACACACACACACACACACACACACACACACACAC
>JAGKTI010035772.1:0-11191 GCA_018397915.1 Birgus latro | reverse complement strand
TTGAGAGGAGCATGTGGAGTCATATGGAGAGACAGACTAACAAATGAGGAAGTGAAGGAGCGTTGTGGTGTGGTTGAGGATGTGATGGGAAGCGTTAGGAGAAACACGTTAAGGTGGTTTGGGCATGTGGAGAGTGAAAGACTGATGAGGAGAGTGTATGTGAGTGAGGTGGAGGGGGTGTGAGGGAGGGGGAGGCCGAGGATGAGATGGAGGGATGGAGTGGAGAGGTATATGAGAGAGGGGGGGTGTGAGTTGGGAGCGTGGTAGTGAAATGGCAGGGGACAGAGTGACATGGAGGCGATTTGTTTGTGGCCACCCCGTTCGGGATCAAGGCGTCTGGCAATAGATAGATAGACAAGACTATATTGGTTTTCACACAATAATGTAGGCAATATTAGCACTGTTCATTCACCAAACACATCCACATATGGCACCTTCCTTTACGACATTACCACTTCATCACTTCTTTTTGTTTCTTCCTCTAGCTCCCTTCCCAAATTAAAAATGAAATCTGTTTGTGTGGGATGAGAGGGTAACAATGGGACACGGAATGAAACTAAAGAAGCCAAGCTGCTTGAAGGACATCAAGAAATATAGTTTTCCTTATAGATGCATAGACCTGTGGAATAGCCTGGACAAAGAGATCGTCCAGTCTAAAAACTTAAACAAGTTTAAGGCAAAATTTGACTTATTGAGAAACAGAGACGGGACCCCACAAGCGTAGCTCATTTCCTGTATATCACAATTAGGTAAATATAATTAGGTAAATACATACACACATCACATCCCACAGAACACCCCATCAGTCTGTGGGTGACCAGCATCATGAGAGGAATCACAAATACAGCATTTATTGAGGAAAAAGAGCCATTTAGACTAACTGTATGTTATTGTGTGCAACTGTATGGCCGAACAACACAATGTATTTAACGATCTTTGGTGAAAGCCACGATGCCTGGGAAATTACCAGAGAGCATGGTGTTTGGCTTTAGCAAACTGTTGGCTTTAACATCAATGATCTGACAACAATTAGTTCATTATATGAAGGGTGTACTGTATCTATAGGTACTTCTGTTTTGGAAACTAATATTTTTTTTAAATTAATTAAGGAGTTAATCTTCCTCACCTGACATTGATATCCAATCGTCCTTTCATCATCATTCACAAAAAGATCCTGTTTGTGCATTTTTTTACAGTCTTGTTGCTCCTTTAACCCCTAACAGACGGGAATTGGAATGGCATGCCATACACTCAGGATGGGCATAACCGGCCAAATGTAAACAAAACTTTAAAAGTTTATGAATACATAATGAGTAATGCTAGAGTAAAAAGTTGAGGTACCATTGGAAAGTACATACCTTCACGTCTTACATGAGGTGGTGTTGATGACTACGTGGACTCTCACTGGACGGGTAGTTATCTTAGAAGGAGTTGTATCAGAATCACTGTTTTTTTCTCCCATGACTGCTACCTGGAGCTTACCACACTCTGATTTTCACATTATAATTACTATTCAACATTACATATACAATAAACATTCACTGTATTGGCACTACGATATTCATACCACACACTTGCAGTGAAATACATTTGCAAAACCATTTTATAACACTTTTCCAATAAACTGGACAGTCCATATTAGAATGATAAATGATGATAATATTCGAAAGTACATCACTGTCACGTCGCTGTTACCACAGTGACTATTACACAGAGGCACTTGGGAGAGTAATATATTTCCAATATATATTTTCATATAAAAAATACAGTATATTATTACTAACAATATTTCATGTCACTGTCACATCACAATACATTACTGTGCATCACTGCTGTGTCACTGTTACTGCCATGTACAGTACATCCTCCAGTTTTGCGTGAATATGGTCGACAAAAACCCTCGCAAAATTAAAATTTGCAAAATTGAAACAATTAAATATACATATTATAGGGAAATTGATCGACATCACCCCAAGGTAAACACGTTTTCCCACTCTTTCCCTCGACTCTACCTCTTAATTTTACGATGATAAATGAAATAAACATGAACTGATGTACTCTACAATAATAAGAAAAGTAAACATCATAGGTAACAGACATGTCCACTGTTCACTGTTCTTTAAAATCATTCTCACTGTCAATTCACCAGCACCAAACTTCTGACCAGTAGCAGAGTTACCTTTGCCTGCTTTTTTCCTTTTAATCATTTTCAGTTTGGTCTCCAAACTAATTTTCTTGGTCTTCTTACTCATTGGCACTATGATAACAGTCATGCAAGGTTAGACTGCTGGGATTTTGCGAGGAGCACCACGAAATTGCGAGAGTCAGCGACCTTGGTTGGGAACAGGTGTAAACAAACGTGGTGGGGCGGCAGACCACTGAACTAGGAGGTGCAGTACGCCCAGTGAACCATGACGTCACTACTCTACGTGGCAAAATAGTGCAGGAAGACGCTTCTCCCACCACTCAACCTCGCAATGTGTGTGATCGCTCGCAAAGTTCATAAATGTTCAAAATACACGACTCTTGGAACTACCTCGCAAAGCTGGCGAATTGCAAAATTAAAATTCGCAAAGTTGAAGGATGTACTGTATCTGTTACACAGAGGCACTTATGGAGAGTAATATGCTTCCATTAAATATGTACATATAAAAATATATTTTTATGCTGCTCTTGGGTGTCTGCCCTTTCGTCTCCTCCATCCTTCTTTCCTTCAATCCTCTTCTGTCTTTCTTTCCTTCATTCTTTCCTTGTCCTGCCTACGGGTGACTTTACACTTCCTCTCCTGTCTTCTTTCCTTCATTCTTTCCTCGTCCTTCTGCCTGTGGGTGACTCTACACTGAGTGACAAACTAAATGGTTTCCTGTACACCAGGAAACTATCTACTACGCTGGATGGTAACCATATAACCAAATTTTGGCGCCTGGTGGTTTAGTGGATAATTATGGCGCTCCAATTGGATTGAGCCGGTGAAGGTTTACATCCAAGAGATGATTGGGGTTTATTGCTCATGCAGTGCCACTCAGGGGTGAGTGAGGCTGGTCACTCTCATCTTAAATGTCAGGACCAACTTGCCTAGCCCCTGGTTCCTACGCTTCTTTGTGGGGCGACATAGGATTGGATGATGGATGGATACACTATTTCACATCACTGTCGCATCATTGTACGCTAATGTCACTGTCAGTAATTCTTCAGAGTGTGGTAGTACCGCCAGCAAGGGTGTATGCACAGGCGCACATGCTCACTATCACTCACCTTCCCCCACAAGAAATGATGGCTCATCGGCACTGAGCGTTCCATCACAACTCACTTCCCCAAAATGATACACTCTCCACTGTTTTATCCAGCTCCCAGTCAATTGATTCATCACCATCTGGCTTTGGACGGCCCCTAGGAATGATCTTGATTGGTGTGGATGTGAATGGGCCAGATCCATGTGAATCATCAGGGGCCAAGTGGTGGGAGGAGATGGAGCGAGAGCGTGACATCTTCACTGTCACAATGCCAGACAGAGACGGAGTGAGTCACGGGGTACGCGGGTGCGATATGGCGTGGGGGTGGTGGGGGGGGGTTTGTCATTGTCATCCTACTCGTCCAGAGAACATGGGAAGCTACCTCAATGCCCGTGCTAGTTTGAAAAATGGCATGACCGCACATGCGGACACCCGTCTTTTTGGCCTTAGTACCCTTGAGTATTACCATGCATGTTGTGTCTCCTACATGGAAAAAGGTCTGTTATTTAAGAGGAAAGTTTTCATAGAGTAGGTGGTGGCGATCATCATCCACTCACTTGATGTAGTGCTGCCTACTTCTTCCTTACCCTTTATTATTATTTTTCTGTGCCTGCCCTCCTCTCTTCCTGTTTCTCCCATCTTTCCTGTCACTTCTTATTGTTTTTCTTTCCTTTACAGCTGGCTTTACATTGAGTGACAAGCCAAATGGTTTCCTGTAAGCCAAGAAACCATTTACAATGCTGGGTGGTAACCATATAACCAAACCATACGTGCTCCCTACGTATCAACAAGTGGGTTGGTGGAGGGTTAGTGCCCCTCCCTGTAAAACAAATAACTCAAAGTCAAATGGCCACCCCTTACGGGATTATGGCGTCAGGCAATAGATAGATAGATAGATAGACCCTTGGACAGCATATGCAGACACTGTCTTCTAGGGGTTGAGCATCATGTCTTATATTAATACAGGAATTATATTGTATTTTCCAGACACCAGATGTGGCTACTAAAGAAGCAGTGACTCTAAACACAAAGCTAAAAGAAGAAAATGAATCTTTAAAACAGCAGGTAAAGGAATATGAGATACACATTCAACATCTTCAGACTCAGATAGAAACCTCAGCAGCAGCGGCAGCAGCACTTTCTGTTGCTGCCACAAAAGGCAACACCACAGAATCATCAGCTTTGGCACGATGCAAGCAGTTGGAAGTAAGTGTACAATAATATACTTTTATCAACAGTACACTCCCAGTTCTCTAGGAAGCTTAGGGAATGTATCATACGGACTGGATCATACCAGCGTATTCACACTATTCACATCAGAGGTCTTACTAGTAGAAGTTTACATAGATTCCAGTTGAAGCATTTTGTTGAAGTTACTGAAAATTGGTGTACATAGTGACGAGACAGCAGTGAAGCTGTGCAAACAGCCTTACACACACATGCATGCATGCATGCATGAAGCACTTTCCATATTGTTTGTTCTTAAACTTGTTGCAAAACCATAGTTTATATTTTAATTTCTTATCTTCTGAACTTATCTTATGCACTTAAATTTAACTGTACATGACTGAAGGCATGAAAGTTCATCGAATAACCATCAGATCATCACAGCAGTCTTTCATTTTGTCCATGTCAGTCGGCAGTGTTCGTATGGCATCGCATGAAGCCTGGGGGATTACTTTGAGTTCACATGAAACAGATTGCTATTCAGGGTTCACCTGCTGTAGTAGACAATGGAGTCGATGATGTTATCTCAGAAACTCATTTTTCCCTCAGATTAGTAAACATCTTAGATACATTGCCTTGCATTATCACCTTTTGTCTCTGGCAGGATCTGATTATTCAGGGTGTGCAGATGCATTACATCCTGTGCAGGGATGTTAGATTACTGTTCAGCAGACATGATTGACTTTTCAAATGTCATAATACTGTCACGTCAGCACACCCTCTCCTTCATTGTTCTTTGTAACTTTCTTCCTCCTGTGACACCACTTGCAGTTTCCCACAGTTCACTACTGTGTGAATAATGTCACTGTATTCACTGTGCATGTTACTGGTGTATTGTTATTACTTTCTATACTCTTTTGCAGTTCTGCCATTTTAACCTATTCACGACTTGAGAAGTCAGCAGTTCACATGTGAGCTTTCATGGTAGTCATAGTTGTAGTCTTGATCCCATCAAAAGTCTATCTGTCTGTCTATTGCCAGACGCCTTAATCCGGTAAGGGGTGACCACAAACAGATCGCCTTAATATTGCCCTGTCCCCTGCCGTTTCATTGCCCTGCTCCCAGCTTACACCCCCCTTCTCTCATATACTTCTCCACTCCATCCCTCCATCTCATCCTTGGCCTCCCCCACCCTCTCCCCCCCTCCACCTTACTCACATACACTCTCCTCATCAGTCTTTCACTCTCCATTCTCACCACATAGCCAAACCACATTAATGTGTTTCTCCTAACTCTTCCTTTCACATCCACATCACAACGCTCATTCACTTCCTCATTTGTTAGTCTCCCTCTCCATGTGACTGCACATGCTCCTCTCAAATAACTCATTTCCACTGATCTCTCTTGACTTCTGTCCCTCCAACAAGGTCCAAACTTTACTTCCATACACTAGAGTTGGTATCACAATACTGTCATGTAGTAGCTTTTTCACTTCTATGCTCACTTCCCTGTTTCTTAACCCCTTAACCGTGGGTCATCACTTTCGTGACGGTCGGGTGCAATGGATCATACCACGGGGCGTCACTTGAGTGACTCTGTTATTTTTAATTCCCCCGGGCTTTCAGGTGGAGACTTGTATCATCTATCAGCACTGCCAATGTTCAACAATAGTCTGAGCTGCTAATGTCATCAGTACTTCCATCCATTGTTGACAATTTAGCCATTTTCCCACATTCTAGACTCCCCTCCCTACCTCCCCTCCATTACCCTCTCGTGTCGTCTGCTCAGCTGCTCTGCGCTGAGTAAATCTTCCCCATATTTTTCCACTGTTTTCATCCATAGAAATGAGCCATATGCCCTTTTCTTATACAAAATAATATATATATAAAAAAAATAAGATAATTGATGGTGCCACACACCGGGAATTGGCTAATTATCACTTGGCAACATCCAACCTGCACTGGTTCACTAATTTCCCCTGCTTTTTTTCCCCCGTGAAATATGGCGTATGAGCTACTCTCCTAATATAAATGTATATAAGAAAGGAAGGGAGAAGCCTGAGTGATATTTATATTCACCTGGAACTACCTAATTTATTTTGTATTGTCTTGATGCATATACATTAGCAGCTGACATTTTCAACTCTTCGCTACTGAGATACAGTCAGTTTGCTCTCGTCCTTCAGTGTGAAATGACGCTTCTCCATTTCTGCCGCTTTTGTGCCTATTATAAAAGGCCATGTGACCTCTACCCGTATTAAACATTGTGTGAGAAGCAGTAAAGGACTGTAGATATATATAAGTGTAATAAAATACTAGAAATAATAAAATGTGACTGTGTATATGAGTAAGAAATGACAGAATACCAGCGACAAATTAGCAGGAGTGGGAGGCTCGTATGTGCTTGTATTTTACATTCCTTTCACAGTGTTTTCTTTTTTTTAGTATGGATTCCAAACTACTTGGAAATCATTGAATAGTGTTTCTAGTGATAATATCTGGCAGTAGTATTCAGATTAGGGGATGTCAGGAAGTTTAAAGTGGAGACTTAGTTACCCAAATTCAGAAGTCTCCACAAGTCCTACGGTAGTCAACGAGTGCTAAAAAAGCATCCCAGGAGAAAACTGAAGGTATGTGCCATATGCATATATAATTATAATATTCTAGAACTAATAACTGACTTTTGGCAAATATTTTAACAAAGTCAATCTGAGCACAAATATCCCCGTGGGAATGACACGGCGAACCTCCGACAACCCCGCGGTGTAGGGGTTAACACTGCTTTCAACAAACCAGCAACTTTCTTCCCTGTTGTACCCTTTCAAGCACTTCATCCTCTAAACTTCCATCCTTACTCATCACACTACCCAAATACTTAAATGCACTCACATTTTCCATTTCCTTCTCATCCAACCTCACGGTACATTCACTGACTTCACTTCTCTCGAAGACCATCACTTTACTCTTCCCCACATTCACCTTTAGATTCTGTTTCTTACACACTCTCCCAGACTCATCCACCAAGCCTTGCAGCTCCCCCTCTTCTTCACTTAACAGCACAGTATCATCTGCAAACAACAGTACTGGTAGTTTCCAAACACTGCCCTCTCTCACTAGGGACACTCCAACATCCACTGCCCTACCTTGTATCTCTTTTATATCCCTCATATACAGATTAAACAGCCATGGAGACATGGCATATCCCTGTTTCGGTCCAACCTTCAAGCAGAAAAATTCACACAGTTCACTATCCACATGCACTGCAGCCTTAGCACCCTCATACATACTCTTCACGGCCTTCAGCAACTTCCCATCTACTCCATATATTCTTAATGCTTTCTCCAAATCCATGAAGGCTGCATACAACTTCTTTCCCTACTCTAAAAACTTTTCCACTTAAGATCTAAGAATGAATATCTGATCTACACAACCTCTTCCCTTCCTAAAACCTCCCTGTTCTTCTCCAACTAATTCCTCTGTTATTTCCCCTAACTTTGTCAGTAAGTATCCTACCACATACTTTTCTTATTGCACTAAGATGACAAATGCCCCTGTGATTACCACACACTTCTTTTTCCCCCTTTCCTTTGTCTATCTATCTATCTATTGCCAGACGCCTCAATCCCGCTCGGGATGGCCGCAAACAAATCACCTCCATGTCGCTCTGTCCCCTGCCATTTCACTACCACGCTCCCAACTCACACACACCCCTCTCATATACCTCTCCACTCCATTCCTCCATCTCATCCTCAGCCTCCCCCTCCCTCTCCCTCCCTCCACCTCTCACGTACACTCTCCTCGTCAGTCTTTCACTATCCATCCTCTCCACATCCCCAAACCACCTTAACGTGTTTCTCCTAACACTTCCTATCACGTCCACATCCACACCACAATGCTCCTTCACTTCCTCATTTGTTAGTCTGTCTCTCCATGTGACTCCACATGCTCCTCTCAAATAACTCATTTCCACTGCTTTCACTCTTGACTTCTGCCCCTTGAACAGGGTCCAAGCTTCACTTCCATATGTTAGAGTTCGTATCACAATTCTGTCATGTAAAACTTTTTCACTTCCATGCTCACTTCCCTGTTTCTTATCACTGGTTTCAACAAACCAGCAACCTTCCTTCCTTGCTGCACCCTTTCAAGCACTTCATCCTCCAGACTTCCATCCTTACTCATCACACTACCCAGGTACTTAAATGCATTCACATTCTCCATATCCTCCTCATCCAATCTCACTGTACTTTCACTGGCTTCACTTCTCTCGAAGACCACCACTTTACTCTTCCCTACATTCACCTTAGATTCCGTTTCTTCCACACTCTCCCAAACTCATCTACCAAGCCTTGCAGCTCCCTTTCGTCTTCACTCAACAACACAGTATCATCTGCAAACAACAGTACAGGGAGTTTCCAAACACTGCCCTCTTTCACTAGGGCTGCTTCAACATCCACTGCCCGACCTTGTATCTCTTTTATAACTCCATCCATTTACAGATTGAACAACCATGGAGGCATGACACATCCTTGTTTCAATCCAGCCTTCAAATGGAAAGATTCACTCAGTTTGCCATCCACACGCACTGCAGCCTTAGCACCCCCTTACATACTCCTCACTGCCTTCAACAACTTTCCATCCACTCCATATATTCTTAATACTTTCCACAATCCTTGTCTATCCACCCTTTCATATGGTTTCTCCAAATCCATGAAGGCTGCATACAACTTCTTTCCCTACTCTAGAAACTTTTCCACTAAAGATCTAAGAATGAATATCTGGTCTACACAACCTCTTCCCTTCCTAAAACTTCCCTGTTCTTCTCCAACTAATTCCTCTGTTATTTCCTTAACTCTGTCAGTAAGTATCCTACCATATAGTTTTCCTCTTACACTAAGAAGGCAAATGCTCCTATGATTACCACACACTACTTTTTCCCCTTTTCCTTTGTACAGAGGAATAATTATACCTAACTTCCAATCCTCCAGGATTCTACCTTCCTCCCAGGCCAACCTGCACACCTTCCACATCCATTCTGTTATTATCTCTCCCCCACGCTTCAGCATTTCACCACACACTCCATCAGTTCCTGGGGCTTTCCCCATTTTAACTTTCTTCATTGCTTCCACCACTTCCATCCTACTGATTTCTTCCTCTCTTCTCACATCCCTCCTCCCCGCCATTCCCCAGCCACTTATACTTGCATTACTTTCAGTTTCTATTGTTCAACAATTCAGTAAAGTGTTCTCTCCATCTGTTCACTTTTTCTCCCTTCTCCACTAGTAATCTACCATTTTTATCTTTTACACCCCCACTAATTTCATTGGCACCCTGTCTGGCTCTCTTTACCTCTTTCCAGAACATTTTCTTATAATCCCTCCACTTTACACTCAAATTCCTTCCAAATTCCTCATCCACTCTCTTCTTACTCTCTCTTACTAATCTTTTCACCTCTCTCCTTCTCTCTACATATAACTTTCTCGTTCGTTTCTCAGGTTCTTCGATGCCCCTGTTCCTCATCCACTCGTTATATATTTTCTTCTTTTATGCCACAGTCTCTCTCACCTCTTCAGTCCACCATGCTGTTTCCTGAACCCCCTTTCGTCTTCTCTTCACCCCACACACCACCTCACATGCTGCACAGATTTCTTCTTGCACACACCTTCCACGTCCCCCATCTGCTCCACTTTTTACAATAATCCTTTATTTTTTGCGGTAGTTACGTTCTTGTAACCCACTCGAAAAGCCAGAATCGCGAATACAGTAATCTCTCTACTATCCGGAAGACCACTATCCAGTTACATCACTATTCGGACATCGTGGGCTGATGGCCGAACCCCAAAATTGCAAAAAAAAAAAAAGAAAAAAATCCGATTTTTTCCGACCGCATCAGTTTGAATTTCCCACGCGTGCCAACTAGCTCCCTTCCCACCCCGTCCCCTTCCTACTAGTTCTGTCTCAACTCCCATGAACAGTGGATGGCTGTCCGATCGTTTGCGGTATTTTCGTTCTTGTCTAAATAATCAAAAGTCACAGTGCTAAGGATTAAATGTAGTTAAACACTGGATTACTGGACATGCTTCAAGAGCAATTATAACCTTAGAGTTGGGTGTAAACAAGGACTAAACAACAATCATGGACGTGTAAGTAAACATTGTCAACTGCTAAATATTTTCTGTAATCACTTCTAAATCCTCATTCTCTGGTTACATTTTATTTACTTCATGCTTTGTGTCCCATATTTGAGTGCACAGGCTGTGAAAGAGGTGATTTTCTCAGTGATTACCATGTCTCTTACATACGTTCACTATCTAGTCAACTGGTGAACATTTTTGCCCTACACACCTCTAAATCATAATTTTTCTGGTTACATTTTATTTACTTCATGCTTTGTGTCCCATATTTTTTTTTTTTTTTATGCAAGGAAGAAGGAACCAAAGGCCACAGGCCTGCATACTGTTCCTTCCAAGAAAAAGCAAAAACAGTACAGAAGAGAGCCAAATTCAAGATCCGTTCAATTCGAGATGCCTGGACACACTGCGTTTGAAAGACTGGAGATCATAGGAAGTAGGAAATACAGACAGAGGAAGACAGTTCCAGAGTTGACCAGTTGCATAAATGAAGGACTGAGAGTAACAGTTAACTCTTGCATTAGAGAGTTGGACAGAAAAGGGATGAGAGTTTGTTGCTAGACGGGTACTACGTGCCCGTCGTAGAGGTGGAGGGATGTAAGCAGACAGTTCAGAGGAACAGTGACCATTGAAGTAGCGATAGAAGAGAGATAAAGATGCAACA
>JAGKTI010035771.1:0-11192 GCA_018397915.1 Birgus latro | reverse complement strand
ACACACACACACACACACACACACACACACACACATGAATAGACAGAAGCAGACAGACACACAGACATATAGACGTAGACAGGTATAGATGGATAGACAGGCATGGCAGTAAAATTTCCAGACAATTTAATTACCGTAGAGCACACCTGTGGCAGTAAAGGGGTTACTGAAGGCTGTAATAATTCCTGTCATTCTAAACCTCTGAAGGAAATCGTCTGACGCAGCAATAATATAATATAAAGGAGAGGTGGCTGAGTTAATGCCAGGTCTATCCAGATGTAAGCCACCTGAGTAATAGAACTGCCGCCACCTTAACACTTTTTTTTCGTTAAGGTGATTGTATGTGCGTGCGAATAGTATTATATGTCGTTAGTTACAACGATAGCAAAATTGTTTGAGCCATCCATATAATGGCGTCTTTTCTATTAAACTCTCCAGGCGGTTATGCTCTAGTTAGGAGAGAATTTTCAGACTATAGAGGTTAGATACAGTTTTCATTGACCTTTACACTACCAGGGGGCTCTACTAAATTGAGTGGCGCTGAGAAGGAGAGTGCGCGTGATGATGCTGTGCCCCTGGATGTAGCAGCTGCGACGTCCTTCAGCAAACCAAACCTTCTCATACTTACCTGCACCTCCCTGTAGGAGGGATTCTAGTTCAATCCTGGTGAGGTGCTGTCTGCTGAAAGAAGTGCCAGATCCCTCCACGGTACTGCACTGTACCTGTAGGACGGCTTTACAGAAGCAGTAGCATACCTGAGGTCGATGGGTCTGCTCGGCCAAACATCCCGTGGTTAAGCAACAAGAACAACTAATCTGAGCGAAACATTGTGTCACCAGCAAGAATATAATGTAAAAAGACGTTACTGTACTGAAAGCGTTTAAGGGGGTGGCAGGGAAGATGGTAATGACCCTACCCTGATGCTGGGGGGGCCGGATACCATCCATGCCATTAACTCTTCTTATTCTACTACTACTACTGCTACTACTACTACTACTACTGCCACTGCTACTACTACTACTACTGTTGCGTAGAAAGCAGCAAAGACTGCAACAATATACACGGAGAAAGGCCAAATGCAGAGTACAGGATCCAGTTTATTTCAACATTTCGCCCTCCACAGTTTCATTAGTAAACACAGTGGACAACACTTCATTTGTTAAATAGTCCCCAGCCTGGCTGGTAACCTAAACACAACAAGTAAACAATCTTCCACTGCTTGGCTAACGTGGCTGTCTGCTCGTTAAGAGGTATGCCAATGGCTTCACTAACATAAAGAATCCATTATTTTGGTTGATATTATATACCGTACAATTGCACTGAAGGCGGACTCATAACATCTACGTTTCATGGTACTGTCATTATATTTGATCATTTTAGAATCTTTCCAGTCGACATTGTGGGCTATGTCAAACCTGTTTTACAATCATATTATTCGTACTGACACACTGCATCTCATATTTGTGTTCCATCACTCGTTTTTCTAAACCTCGAAATGTTTCTCCAACATATACTTTATTACATCCTACACAAGGTGCACTGTAAACTCCTGCCCGGAGTACAGTACATCTTGTCTACACTTTTTCGTTTTCAGTAAATTTCCCATTGTAACAGAACCTATTCTAACAACACTGATACCAACCTTATTTAGCAATGGGGAAACATTGCCAGCTACTGAGGTATTAGGCAACATGATCCTCTTTTCACATTTCTCACTTCTCTCTTTTCTTGTTTGGATATTTTAAGCCATCATCCTAGCCTTCATGATAAAGAAGGTAGGTATTTTTGGTTCAGTTAAAGCATTTAAAATATTCTTATATTCCTCCTCAAGATATTCTCTCTAACATATCATCAAGGGTCGAAGATAAAATCCAGTGAAGTCCTTGGTTTAATCCTGTTATCTGTAACAGAATACAAATTCTAAAAATCATTTTAGAAGTATTGTTCCTAAAAACTTTAAACTTCAACCTGTTTTCGTCTCTTAATAAAAGTATATCTAGGGAAAGCAACCTATCGTCACTCTCATACTCTTCACTAAATCATATACTATTTTCAACTCTGTTTACCTTATCTAAAAGCCTGTTCAAATCTGACCTACGAGGAGCTATCACAAGTACATCGTCTACGGACCGAAGCCAAACTTCCTCTCTAGGATCTGTGTCGTTAAAGCTGGTAGTTTTTAGGTATTCTAAAAATATGGTAGCTATGGCAGGGCTGAGGGGGACCCCATTGCCATCCCTGCACTTTGTCTATAATATTTATAATATAAACTGAAGCAACAGTTAGAAACACAGAGGGTCCTAAACTAATAAAGTCATTCACAGGCTCAGGTAGATCATCTTCAGAGAGTACAATACTAAGTACATTTATGGCCTTATCAACTGGTATAGTCATGAACACTAATAAGCGGACAAGGTAGTCTGCTACCAGAGGGTCGGTTAATCGCACACGTCCACGCCCAAACTCCCCCCTTCTTATCCCCACAGAACCACCGATTTGTTAATCGGATGGATCGGATATCTGAATGTTTGCCGTCTTTCACGTCTTTATACATGTAGTATTAGTATACTCGTAGTTTATTTTATCATTAGGTGGATTATTACATGTATACATCCACCTTCAGTTCAGTGAACATAATTATATTGACGTTTTAGCAGATTTCATTAGAATGAACCTGCAGTACATAGGTTCATTCCATATATTTATTCAGTGTATTCTAAGTGATGTACTGGTACTAAAATCTAAGTAACCGTGACAAGTTATATGACTACTGGCTCTAAAAGTCCCTCTCCTGCCTTGTCATCTGGGAAGCCACATATCCCCCCACCCACTCATCCAGCTACTCACTCAACCCATCCAACACTTACTCAGCCACCAGTGCGACCTTCCAAGCTCACCGATCACGGCCACCCACCCTGCCCACCCACGAATGCCACCCCCAGGTTCATCTAACAATGCCACCCAACACATCTACCCACACACCTACCCACCCTGAACCCACTCACCCACCAAACGGCCAACCCAACCACCCATGCAGAGCACCCGGGCCACGCAATCTTCTCAGCCACCCTGGCGACCCACCATGCCCACACACCCTGGCGACCCACCATGCCCACACACCCTGGCGACCCACCATGCCCACACACCCTGGCGACCCACCATGCCCACACACCCTGGCGACCCACACATTCCCACCACCCGTCTTGCCCACCAAGTACGGTCATCCACCCTCCCCACCCATGAATGCAACCCACCCATCTCTCTCTGAATACTCACACACTCTGACCATCCACCCCACCCTGGGAACCCACCCATCCTCTCCAACCACTCCTCTCACCGACCCACCCTCATATTCACATGCTTAACCACTCTTCTTACCCAAAGCCCATTCGCCCTGCCATCCTATCCACCCATTCGAACCCCACTCATCCACCAAACTCCTCCCATTCAAACCTAAATTACAGACCCCTCCTTGACCACCCACCGATCTAGCCACTCACCCAGCCCACACCACGCAATCAGTCACCAACCCATTTACTCCTACAGCCAACCCCAAGCCACTCCACACATCCCACCCAACCAATCAGCCCCGCCCAACCAACCATCCTGTCCACCCACCCTGGCGATGCACCGAACCACGAATCCCACCAATCAAACATCATCCACCCCCACCCCCACCCATCTGACTCCAACGCCCGTCTCCCACACACACAAAGACAGACAGACAGACAGACAGACAGATAGACAGACAGACAGATAGACAGACAGACAGACAGACAGACAGATAGACAGACAGACATAAAGCAACACGCATTCGCAGGCAGATACATGGACACGCACAGACACACAAACACACAGACACGCACACACACAGACCCGTGCACACGGACAGATATATGCACAAACATAGACACACACAGAGACACAGACTCACGAGCACACACACAGACATGCATGCCTGCGTACACACACACAATCGACTGCACACACAAACACATGCACACACAGACACGTGCACACACAGACACACTCACACACACACAGACATCAGCACACACACACAGACAGACACGCACGCATCGAACAAGGTAATATTTCGTTCGCGCCTTCGTTTCTGTATGCGATATCATGAGCAAATGGATTATACGTGGAGAGTTGTGTTAGTAACTTAGTGTGTGGAAAGGGAAACCAGCTTGTGTGGTCAGTGCTACAGGTTAGAATCAAGTGTGTGCTTGACTGCTACCATACTGGACAGTGTTGTGGAGGAATTAGCCTCGGATATCCGTTGAATTTCTACTGTCATGCCATCTCTTATATATTGCTGGGATTGTTTTGCATTCCAGCGATTTGACAGCAAGGTTATATAAACTTATCTAAATTTATGCTAATCTACGACTAAACTTATAAAAGGTGTTCACACTAACAATACTGAAAATCTTTCGTCGTAAAGGGTGATCGGTGTGTGACATGTAAGACTGCTGGGCCCCAGGCAAGAGGCTGTGTGGGCTATGCCCAAAGTCGGACATACTGAAAAATCCACTTGTACATTTATGATTATGTTTTGCACACAGGAAAGGGTACAAATCAACATAATTATCAGTGATTGATTGAATACTATACTGTTGCTTCGATATGTAAAGCAGGAATGAAAACTTCAGATTATTTAAAACATGTGAAGACATTCTGTCGAACAATGTTCTGTAGCAAGAGCTGAGACAAAGAGATGAAGCAGGCAAGGCCAAATTTTTGAACAACACTGAAGCCTTGACCGCAGTGTCATCGTCAGTTTTACTAATACAGCACAAATCATGGCTTACTCTTATTTAGATCCTCATGTTCATTTCTGAATTACGTGTCTTGGTTATTCAATACATGTCTTGGCAAGTTTTATCTTATTACACACAAACACACACACGCACACACACACACACACACTCAAGCACGCACGCACGCACGCACGCACGCACACACGCGCGCTCGCGTACTCACAATAATTTTCATAAGTTTCACTCAATGAGGGAAATAATACGCACATGAGCATTGCAATAAGGTTATATTTGATAACGCACACAGGAACCCTTCAAGCGAAGTAACAGAAGAAAGTAGCAGCAACACAATCATATTCAAGGTGATAATCGACAGACTATTATATTTTATTTCATCTGTGTCTTTGGCCAGAAATTTATTAATTTAATTCATTTATACTTCAATGTAAGTTCGACTTTTTACTTGGTTCCTGTTAACATCTAAGCAATTTTGTTAACTTTGCAGAAACTATTCGTAGTGAAGGGATTGTAAACAGTCTTCTTAACCCCTTCCCAATCTTATTTCTCCCCTTCAGCTGAATAAAACTGTATAAAAGTAGCGAAAATAAGTTTTGAAATATGGAACATCATTATACTGAGGGACGTGATTGGTTAGTTCTGGCTGGGAAGTAACACAGAGGAGCAGAAGAAGAAATTAACAGATTGGTGTAGTGTGTGCTGGGGATTCTTCATCCCCATCCTCATCCTCATTTTCATCATCATCATTTTTTATTATTATTATTGTTATTGTTATTATTATTATTATTATTATTGATCTTCTCTTCTTTCCTGCATTTCAGTCGACAAATATACAACGAATTCTGGCAAATCATTATCATCATCATTATCACCCCAACTCTTTTCTTTCATCGTAAGGAATGGGTGAGTTAGGATCTAATAAGCAAAGAGGAAGCACGCAAATAGGAAAATTGCCTCATTCAAACCTACTTATAGAGAAGCAAAAAAGAAAAGAAACCTGGTTATAATATTAGAGAATTGTATATACCTAACAACCCTCATATTACCTTACCCACTTCACAAAAGAAAGGTCATCCATATTTCCTCTTGCTGTCTCCACACGATTTTATATCCTTTTTGGAGAGACTGTTCAAACGGAAGGAGAGTTAGATCTTAGCTTTCTCTAACTCCTTCCTTAAGACACGTCCTTCCCAAATTAAGTCAAATCGTCTGGAGGTGTCAAGAATAAAATATGACCCAGTGGTAGTGAAGGGGAAAGGGTGGATGTGCAGGGGACTATGTTGAATCCAGTCCAAGGTCTTCCAGGGAGAGACGATTTTCAACACCCTGTATCCGGACGTACTGTGTGTGTGTGTGTGTGTGTGTGTGTGTGTGTGTGTGTGTGTGTGTATCCTTGCCACCTTCAAACAATCACCTCAACTCAGAATAAGCCATCACTTATGTCAGGGTTAAACATATACTCCATAAACCCCGTCACAACCTAAGTCAACCTCAGCTGAATAAAATCGTCTGAAGACAACGAGAATACACAGCAAAATACGTCATCGGACTGAAGGTGTTACTCTTGTCCTTAATTATTCCAGTCCATTGATGCAGGCGGTGAAACGATCCAACTGATCCTGGAAAAATAATGATAAAAAATGTATACTATCCATAAAATAAAATATGTTTACTATAAATAATGTGGTTAATAATGAAGCTTACACTGTGGTTGTTTCTCTCATCCCTCTGACTGGAAAAGCCAAGCTGTGTATTGCCTGACCCCCTGGGACTCTTGGCGTTTAAAGGAACAAGAATGGCTTAAGACGACCCTTTAGAGCAGGGATGTACAACCTTTTGGGCTCCTCGGGCCACATGAGCAAACTTAAAACTCACTGAGGGCCGCAAGATTTATTTTAAAGAAAAATGTAGGAATCTTAGGTGCTTAATGGTAAAAATATAGTACTTAATCCATTACGTTACAAAACTATGATTAATCCTTACCTGGCATGCATGACACAGTCTTCTTAATGCGATTTTTGACACTATGATTCATAGACAAGCTTCTTTAAGTTGGGTTGAAACTTTGTTGTTGCCAATCGCATAACAGAGTGCAAACTTTCATCACTCAGCCTGCTTCGAATGTTTGACTGGTTTCGACTTAGCAGACTAAATGTTTGTTCACATATATATGTAGAGCCAAATAAGCTTGCATAAATAGAAGCCTTGTTTCTCAAATAAGGATTTTGATCTTTGGGCAAACAATTATAGAAATTGAATAAGTCCCCTTCCTTAAACTTTGTATGAAGAATGTCGCTCTTCTGGAGGTCAGTCAGTTCTAACTGGGCTTCTACTTCCACGTCTTCAGGAAATACAGAAAAAGGGTTGCTGAACAACATCAAGTTATTCCTTTCTTTCTTGAGGTTTCCAAATCTGCTGTCAAACGCCTCCCTGAGTTTTCTTACTGTTGTTGCACTGAGTTCATGTTTCTTACATACATTGTGTTTCTCACACATTAGTTGGTAGTTTGGGAAGTGTACTAATTCACCTTTGATTAGCTGTGACTGAACAACTTCAGTTTTTGTTCAAAGGCTGTCACGTGGTTTGCTAGCTGAGAAATAAGTTGGTTATTCCCTTGAAGTCTAAGATTTAAGTTATTTAAGTGACTTGTGAGATCAGCAAGAAATGCCAGATCGCAGACCCAGTCCACATCGTCAAGTTCTGGGACTACTTTATTCTTTTCATTAAGAAATATCACTATTTCATCCAGAAGACTGATGAATCTCTGCAATGTATTTCCCCTGCTTAACCATCTAACTTCAGTGAAAAATACTAAATTACCAAACTCTGCTTCAATCTCATCAAGAAATTGCTTGAACTGCCGATGATGCAAAGCTGATTGTAACATAATAAAGTTCACTGTGGAAACTACAACTTTCATTACATGTTCGAAGTTCAGTTCTTTTCCACACAAATTCTGTTGATGTATTATGCAGTGAAACTGTTTCAGTTCATTTTTTCGCTCTCCAAGGTGCTCGATTAATAGTTGTACCAAACCATTCTGCTTACCAATCATTGCAGGAGCCCCGTCAGTTGATATGCTTACTAAACTGTCTAAATTTAATTCAACTGCTGAAATCTGCTCTAGTAGTCCACTCAATAAATCTCTTCCAGTAGCCTGCCCTCCCAAAGAACTGAGGCCAACAAGTTCTTCATGCACAGAGATGTCGTCTGTTACACCACGTACAAACACTAGTAACTGAGCTGTAGATGTTACATCAGTAGATTCGTCAGTTGCTAGGGAAAAGTACACAAATTGCCTTTTTCTTTCAACTGGTCTACTATATCACCTGACAAGTCACAAATTCTACGGTGCACTGTCGTACGACTCAAACTGATATTTTCATACTTCTTCACAACATCTGGAGAAAGTTTTTGAACAGCAATAACAATACATTTTTTTAATGAAATCACCTTCAGAAAATACCTTTGAATTTTTAGCCATCAGATTTGCAATTTCATAGCTCACTTCTGTTACATCCTGTGACTCCTTATTTCTCTAACTGAACATGTTTTTTCCGAACATCAGAACCTTGCATCAGTGATTTTATTTTCTGCTTCCTTAGTTCACCTGTGATTTTTTCTTAAGACTTGTGCTTTGTTAAATAATGCCCTTGCAAATTATATTATCTGAACTGCTATTTATCAATTTATTACCTTTATTATTTTTTACCTCTTATTACCTACTAAGGGCCGCCAGAGGGTTGCTTGAGGGCCACATGCGGCCCGCGGGCCGCCGATTGTGCATCCCTGCTTTAGAGATTATTTCAAGAATTTGACTGCGTATTCTTAACGATTCTTAAAGTATTAATTTAAAAATCTCAACTGAATAATATGTCTGAATATAATTCAGATCCCTAAAACACATCGCTTAGCATCCAGTTAAACACAGGGAAGATTGTTGGACTCGCCCTGGGGACTCCGGTCTTCCCCAGTTCTCTCCTGGTTACAATGAGTGACTCAGAGACTAATGGATATAGTAGGCTGGACTCCACCGCTAGACGGGTTTGGCAATTATCAGCAATACATCGCGAGACGGGTTTGGTAATTTTCAGCAATATAATACAGCTATAGGAAGGAGGGGGTGGAGGAATTATGCTGAATTTCTTTTACTATTATCGAGAAACAATGCAGCATTAATGTGGGTGTAATTATCACCTGTTATGAGCTATGATGAAGTGTATCTTTTAATGTAATAAACTTTTTTTTTTTTGGCTTGGGTCCAATCCTCAACCGTCAGGGAAATGAAAATAAATGAAAATAAAACCATAATGATATGTGCAACCCCACGTGTTACGCCTTGATGTTCGAAAAATCGATTCGGAGGTTGATAAGTCTGTCTAGACCTGGCAAGAAGAGCATACTGTATAATATACAGTATGTTATTAGGCTGAAGTAATTAGGCTAGTATGTTTGGCTGCATCTATTAAGTATGTTTTTAAGACATCACCGTTATCATCGCTACTGTGTCTCAATAAATTTCGTTTTTCTTTTTCTTTTTTTTGACGATATTTTGCAGATTGGGAGGATTTCTGAACTAAAGGAGGTTTGGATGTAGCCTTCATTAACTCCATCACCACTATAGGTCTTTCACGTTAACATGGCCCAGATATTGGTCTTTTTCCAGCTTATTTCACGTGGCTCAGTGGCAGAAAAAGACAATGATAACTAGGCATCCTTTGCACAGCACTTCTTCATGGCAAGCATCATATTCTGGTGATAATCGATAGGTATAAGTCAATCCTCAAGTTGAAGAGATGGTGATTTTGGGCCAATCTATTGCAGAAAGAGTATAGTGGTAAAATGTAGTCACCTGACAACAGAAACAAGAAACAAAGATTACGTTTTTTTTTCCTTTTTTACTGAAGGGGTTAAAATACTCTGCGGTGAATATGACACTTTCGCCAGTATAATGGCATTTTTTACTTTTGTTTACCTAGCGAAAATTTTATTCAGTTTAGGAAAGAGAGTTAATGCGATGGAGTTAATGAATAGATTACTATACTGCGCAAAAGTATATATATAAAAAAAAATATGCAAGTGAGCAAATTAAAAACACACTGTCCAGTTTGATGGTGACAGAACTCTTTCCTAAAATGGGGAAAAAAACAGTCTTTGGATAAAAATGAAATGGTTTAGGGTAAAAAACAGTCATGTGATTAAAAAATAAAAGTCACGTGATTAAAAAAATTGTCATGGAATAATAAGTAGCCATTGGGTAAAAAAAGTCATAACATAAACAAATGATGAGGAGGTAAAAAGGAGTAATTGGGTAAACATAGCCTACAGTTTTAGTCTTATGAGGTTAAAACAAAAAGGCATGGGCAAAAAAAAAATAATAATAATTCTGGGGTTAAAAAAATTAGTCATGAAGTCAAAATAATAGTCATTGGGTACAAAATGAATAAATAAAAAAACAAAGCGTAATAATTTAAGGATATATAATGGTGAACACTCGGCTGCAATCCAGCACAGACAGACAGAACCAAGAGGTCTTACCCAGTTCAGTTTGTAGGCAAAACATCTGTACAGAGGAAAGAAGTTCATCATGGTGAAGCCCATATTGGCGAACTCGTCCAGAGTGATGCACCGTCCGTGGATTTCTGGTTAAGGAACATTGTGGAACATTATCTAGTTGGACTTTAAAATGATCTGAGACGTTGTGGAGGATAGTGGAGGGAGTTTGTGGTGGTTTTGGTGGTGGATGGTCGTGGTGGTGGTAGTGGTCTTGATGGTTTGTGGTAGTGGTGGAAGTTAGTGTTGGTGATGATAGGTGGTGGTGGTGTTAGTGGATGGTGCAGGGTGATGGAAATTAATGGTGGGAGTTTGTGAAAAAGGAATTTAGTGGTGTGGAAGGTGGTGGTTGAAGTAAGTGGTGGTGAAATTTAGTGGTGGTGAAGGAAGTCAGTGGTGGTGGAGAGTAATGGTGGCGGAAGTTAGTGGTGGTGGAAGTTAGAGACTGGAGATGTTACAGGCAGTGGAAGTTAGTGGTGGTGGAAGTTAGAGGCGGTGGTAGTTAGTGGTGGAGAGATGGGTCTATGAATTTTTAGAAAACGTCTTGTGGGGAAGGTGATGGTTATGGTGATGTAGGGGGAGACGGTGGTGGTGGTAATGATGAAGGGGGAAAGGGTAGTGGTGTGTGATCAATGGGGAGATGGTGATGATGATAGTGCTGTAGGGGGAGATGGTGGTGGTGGTGATAGTGATGGAGTGGGATATCGTGGCGTTGGTGATAGTGATCGGGGAGAAGATGATGGTGGTGAGGGATGTAGGTGGAGATGGCGGTGGCGGGGAGGGAGAATGTGGTGCAAGGTGAAGGGGAGAAGGTGGTGATGACGTGAAATAGGGGGAGATGATGATGGTAACAGT
>JAGKTI010035770.1:0-11192 GCA_018397915.1 Birgus latro | reverse complement strand
GCAGTTAATTTCATGTCCGGTCCTAACCTAACCTAACCTATGGTTACTATAAAGATTTTCATGCCTAACCTGTTTTCATCATGCTGTTAATGTGTTAAGAAATTACCCTAAATGTTAAAGAAGTCAAGAGTGAGAGCAATGGAAATGAGTTATTTGAAAGGAGCATGTGGAGTCACATGGAGAGACAGACTAACAAATGAGGAAGTGAAGGAGCGTTGGGGTGTGGTTGAGGACGTGATGGGAAGCGTTAGGAGAAACACTTTAAGGTGGTTTGGGCATGTGGAGAGGATGGAGAGTGAAAGATTGACGAGGAGAGTGTATGTGAGTGAGGTGGAGGGGACGAGAGGGAGGGGGAGGCAGAGGATGAGATGGAGGGATGGAGTGGAGAGGTATATGAGAAAGGGGGGGTGAGTTGGGAGCGTGGTAGTGAAATGGCAGGGGACAGAGTGACATGGAGGCGATTTGTTTGTGGCCACCCCGTTCGGGATTGAGGAGTCTGGCAATAGATAGACAGATAGAATTTCCTGCATGCAATTTAATTTTTCCATGCATGGTTGTTAAGTAAAACAGCCATGAAAAAGGTGGAAACAGTGAATTTCATGTCCGGTCCTAACCTAACCTAACCTAACATTGTGTTAATCATAATTTCCTGCTTTTAATTTAATTCTTTCATGCATGGTTATTAAGTGCACTAGCTAGGAAAAAGGTGGAAGCAGTGAATTTAATGTCCGATCATAACCTAACCTAACCATTTTTCTGGTAGCAATTAACATCATTTACTGTATATGATGCTTTGTATCCAATTATTTAGTGCATAAAATGTGAGAAAAGATGATTTCCATGTCCGATACTTACTTATACTATGCTGGCAAGTTCTGAGCTCCTATGACTCACTCACCTCTAAATCATATGTTTTGGTTAAAATTCAATAAATTCATGCTATATGTGCATTATTTATGTGAAAAAGGACCTAAATAAGTGCTATACATGTCCAGTAGGGAGGTAGGAAGGAAGTTTTCTGATTTAGGTTGGGTTAGGTTAGGGTCATGAAAAACCAGTGCTGGAGCTTCAGGACCAATATCCGGACAAAACCAATATCCGGATATGCCTTTGGCTCTATTATGTCGGATAATGGAGGGATTACTGTAAATATACATGGTACAGAGGAAACGGGGATCGAGTTAAAGTAGCCTGATTGATTACGTGCTCGTTGAGAGGTCAATGAAGGGAATGGTTACTGATACAAGGGCCATGAGAGGACGAAGTGGACGTCTGTCAGATCATATGATTGTGGTATGCAAGATCAAGCTGAGAGAAGTAAGGTGGATCAGGAAAGAGAGGAGTAGTCAGGGAGGAAGATTGAAAGTTGAGAAACTGAGGATCAAAGAAATGGCAGATGATTACAGGACCAGAGTAAAGGAGGAGTTAGAATCAGTGAATTGGAATGAAATGGATCTGGACAGTCGGTGGAATGCATATAGGGATTGCTTAGTTAGGAATGCTAAAGCGGTGTGTGGTGTGGCAAAAGTAACAACAAAGAAGAAAGGTACGGCATGGTGGGATGATAAGGTTAAGAAAGTGGTGGAGAAAAAGAGGAAGAAGTGGCTCAAGTGGTTACAGGACAGGGGTTCAGATGAAATAAGAAATGAATATACTGAGAGCAAGAAGCATGTAAAGAGACTAGTGAAGAGGAAAAAGAAGGAGGTAAATGATGATCTAGGAAGAAAAATGAATGCAAACAACTCTGAAAATAGAAAGTTATTCTGGAAAGTAGTGCAGTAATGGAGAAGTAAAAGCGGAAAGAAATGTGATGGTGTGAAGGATGAAGGTGGTAGATTATTAACCCATGGGTATGAAGTAAGGACCAGATGGAAAGAATATTTTGAAAGCCTGATGAATGGGAACAGAGAGCAGAGCAGCTGTAAACATGATTTGTTTTGGGGGTGTGCAGAGAAGGAATGCAGTGCCAGGAGACGTGACACTTGCACAGGTGAAGAGTGCTGCGAAGCGGCTGAAAAATGGGAAAGCAGCTGGGGTTGATGAGGTGTATGCAGAGACGATTAAGTGTAGTGAAGAGAGTGGAATGAAGTGCTTGTTGGAGATATGTAAGAAGGCATGGATGAGTGAAGCTGTGCCAGCAGAGTGGAAAAAGGCTGTGATTGTACCCCTGTACAAAAATAAAGGGGGAGCAAAGTGAGTGCAAGAATTATTGTGACATAAGTTTGCTAAGTGTGGTAGGGAAGGTATATGCAAGAATTATTATAGAAAAAGTAAGAGAGATATCAGAAGTCCTAGTGAGTGATGAACAGGGTGCCTTTAAGAGTGGCAGAGGATGTGTGGATCAAATATTTGCAGTGAGACATATAGCAGAGAAGGCTTGTGAGAAGGACCATAAGGTGTTTATGGCATTCATGGATCTGGAAAAAGCATATGACACAGCAGACAGAGAAGGATTGTGGAAAGTTCTGCGGATGTACGGTGTAGATGGTAAGCTGCTAGGTGCTGACAAGAGTTTTTTTGATGGTAGTGAAGCATGTGTAAGGGTTAATGGGCATTTAAGTGAATGGTTCACGATCGGTGTGGGTGTGTGGCAAGGTTGTGTGATGTCCCCATGGTTGTTCAATACATATATGGATGGGGTGATGAGAGAAGTAAAAACACAAGTAAAGTAATGGAGAGAGGGATGGCAATGGTAATGAATAGAGATGGATTGAATATCTCAAATTTTTTTTTTTTTATACAAGGAAGAAGGAACCAAAGGCCACAGGCCTGCATACTGTTCCTTCCAAGAAAAAGCAGAAACAATACAAAAGAGAGTCAAATTCAAGATCCGTTCAATTCGAGATGCCTGGACACACTGCGTTTGAAAGACTGGAGATCATAGGAAGTAGGAAATACAGACAGAGGAAGACAGCTCCAGAGTTGACCAGTTGCATAAATGAAGGACTGGGAGTAACAGTTAACTCTTGCATTAGAGAGTTGGACAGAAAAGGGATGAGAATTTGTTGCTAGACGGGTACTACGTGCCCGTCGTAGAGGTAGAGGGATGCAAGCAGACAGTTCAGAGGAACAGTGACCATTGAAGTAGCGACAGAAGAGAGATAAAGATGCAACAGTGCGGCAAAGAGACAAAGGTTGAAGGGAATCAGTAAGAAGAGGAGAGTTAATGAGACGAAAAGCCTTTGACTCCACCCTATTGAGAAGAGCTGCATGTGGGGAGCCTCCCCACACATGAGAGTTGTACTCCATACACAGGCAAATAAAACCCGTGTACAAGGTCAACAACTGTGCAGGGGTAAAGAGAGTTCGGAATCGGCTTAGCACACCTAATCTCTTGGAAGCAGATTTCACAAGAGATGTAATATGTTCTTTCCAAGACAAATCCCAAGAGAATGAAACCCCAAGCATGTTCAAGGATGATGCAGGACATAACTGCTCATTATTAAACATTAGTGGGTAATCCTGAGGAAGATTTTGTCGGGTTGATAAGTGTAAGAACTGAATTTTTGATGCATTAAAAATAACAAGATTATTTTTACCCCAATCCAGAGATACGAGCCAAGTCAGACATTAGGTGTGCCATAGTCTCATCCCTTTTTTGTTGAAGGAACTGCTGAGATGGACGTTGCAGGAACCAAATGGAAAGGTGAAGGGTGGAATCATCAGCATATGAGTGGATAGGGTTAGATGTACAGCTTAGAAGGTCACTGATGAATAAAAGGAAGAGAGTAGGTGATAGGACAGAGCCCTGAGGAACACCACTGTTGATAGGTCTAGGAGAGGAACGATGGCCGTCTACAACAGCGGCTATAGAACGACCAGAAAGGAAGCTAGAGATGAAGGCACAGATAGAAGGATAGAAACTGTAGGAGGGCAGTTTGGAAATTAAAGATTTATGCCAGACTCGATCAAAAGCCTTTGAGATGTCAAATGCAATGACAAAGCTTTCGCCAAAATCCCGAAAGGAGGATGACCAAGAGTCTGAAAGGTAGGTGAGAAGATCGCCAGTGGAGCGTCCCTGACGGAACCCATACTGACGATCAGAAAGAAGGTTGTGGCAGGAAAGATGCTTTAAAATTTTTCTGCTAAGAATTGACTCGAAAACTTTTGAGACACAGGATGTTGTATGCTGATGATGCAGTACTGCTTGCAAACACCGGACAAGAACTTGGAAGAATAGTGCAGAGTTTTGCTGATGTCTGTGAGCACTGTGCCCTGAAAATAAATGTAGAAAAGAGTAAAGTGATGGTTACTGAGAGAGAAGGTGACTCCTAGTGCGATGTCACAGTGAATGGAGAGAGACTGGAATTGGTGAGAGAGTTCAAATACCTGGGTACAGTGATAAAAAAGAGAGGAAAATGTGCAAAAGAAGTTGAAAGTCGAGTGACACAAGGAAGAAAAGTAGCTGGTGCAATGAAGGCCTTGATAAGAAACATAGGCTTGAGTGCTGCAGCTGCATGAGGCTTACATGAAGGAGTGTTAGTGCCAACTTAAACATATGGATGTGAGACTTTGGTGTGTCATGAAAATGAAAAGTCAAGAGTAAGAGCAGTGGAGATGGGACTGCTGAGAAGTCTATGTGGAGTACAGAGGGCGGATAGGATACGAAACAATGTGATTTGTGAAAGATGTGGAGTAAGGAAGTCAGCGGACACCAGAATCGAAGAGAGTGTACTGCAATGGTATGGTCATGTGGAGAGAATGGATAACAATAGAGTGGTGAAAAGGGTATATCTGAGTGAATTTAAAGGAGAGAGGAGGAGAGGTAGGCCAAGGAGAAGGTGGAGAGATATGGTGGATGAGTGTGTAAGGAAGAGAGGTTTGGAAGTCAGTGAGGCTCGGGAACTGACAGAGATAGAGCTGGCTGGATGTTGTGAGAAGAAGTGCATGATCAGGGATTTTTGGCACCCCATTTAATGTGGCAGTGTCCGAATTGACTCTATCCAATACATTTATGTGAAGCTACAAAATGTGGTGAATGTCTTTGGCCTATCTGACAGAGCCAGGATTCTGGGGGCCTGAATGATGAGTGAATGGAAGTGTGGCCCATTGGATTGGGCAAATTTGGGCTGTCTGGACATTGCTACTCCTCACCCTGCCCTAAGGTGGGAACGGAGGTCCGGATGATGATGTGATGATGATTTTATAAACAATACTAGTAAGTGATACCGGTCTGTAATTGGGTGGATCTTCCCTATCTCCTCCCTTGAAGATTGGCACAATACTTGCTCTTTTCCAATCTTTAGGTAACTGTCCATTTTCCAGCAAGGTCATGATGATGACATAAACTGGCCACACTAACTGGTCTGCACATTCCTTCAAGATCCATCCAGCCACACCATCTGGTCCCATTGCATTTCTCACATCCAAATCCTTCATCAGCTGTAGCACCTCATTCACGTCTTTGTCATTTCTGTCAGCCTGGGTTCCATTTCAGGCTCCCTAAATTCCTCCTCCACTACACAGACTGACTGCAGCTTGTTGTTCATTATTTCACACAATTCAATGAGAAGAGTACTAAGGGGAAATTACTCATCATGGAGGGAAATGACTGATGGAATTCCACAGGGCTCCGTGCTGGCACCAATTATGTTTTTGGTGTATATACAGTAAATGACATAGATAGTAACACTGGAAATGAAAGCTATCAAAATATGTTTGCTGATGATGTAAAAATACAAAGGAGAATTGTTAACACAGACTCTTGTAGAGAGCTAAAAGAAGAATTAAATATACTTCATGAATGGGGTAATAAATGGCAAATGGAATTCAATGCGGACAGGTGTCATATAATTAAGTTTTGTAAATATGGAAAAAGACCAGATTGGGATTATAAGTTAGGAAGTAAAGCCCTACACATATCAGAAAGAGAAAAGGACCTAGGCATGATTATCAATAACAGACTATCTCCAGCTGACCACATCAGTAAGAAGGTATGGAACATGTATACACTGCTTGCTAATATGTGAATAGGATTCACATATATAAATGAAGACATGCTAAGAAAGATAATAACATCATTCACCAGAGCAACCCTGGAGTATGCATCAGTAGTCTGGAATCCTCATCTCAAGAAACACATTGGTAAGATTGAAAAAGTTCAAAGGGCCGCTACAAGATGGGTACCAAGCTTAAGGGATCTAAGCTATGAAGACACTAGAAAAACTGAATCTGCCAACACTACAGGAGAGAAGGAAAAGAGGAGACATGATTATGCTATGTATGTGCATCTCAGAGAAAGAGAAAATAGACATAAATTAGTATAAAACCTATGGGGAAGCATCAGCTAGGGGACACTGCAAAAAAGCATAAAATGAGAGATGATAAAGATGTAAGGAAATTCAGTTTCTCAAATAGGGCAACTGTTCAGTGGAATGCACTACCGAGTGAAATAGTGTGTGCCAGAACAATTCATAAATTTAATGATTTGTACGATAAAAATGGCTTAATACACAGGACAGTATGAGCTTGATGCATTCCCGTAAAGATACAATTAGGTAAAAACACTAACACGAACATGAAAACACAGACACAGACACAGACATACACACACACACACACGTGTGCTGGGATCGGCAATCCCTTTCCCCCTGCCTTACCCAACATTCCTTCCCTCTCCCTAAGGACCTCCCACTTCACCTGTCCCTTGCTTCTTTTCTTTCTTTCCATGCTTGTGCCATGATCTGTAATCCCTTTCCCTTGGGAACTCACATTCCTTACCCTACCTGCCCCCCTACCACCCCCAGCCAATACTTCACCCCCTCTCACACCCCCACTGCCCCCATTTTTTTTTTTTTTTTTTTATGCAAGGAAGAAGGAACCAAGGGCTATGGGCCCGCATACTGTTCCTTCCAAGAAAAAGTAAAAACAATACAAAAGAGAGCCAAATTCAAGATCCATTCAATTCGAGATGCCTGGACACACTGCGTTTGAAAGATTGGAGATCATAGGAAGCAGGGAATACAGACAGAGGGAGACAGTTCCAGAGTTGACCAGTTGCATAAATGAAGGACTTGGAGTAATGGTTAACTCTTGCATTAGAGAGTTGGACAGAAAGGGATGAGAGTTTGTTGCTAGACGGGTACTACGTGCCCGTTGTAGAGGTGGAGGGATGCAAGCAGACAGTTCAGAGGAACTATATATACAGGAAATGTGGTGTACATTCAGCAACTGTATTCTGAGGAAGCCATGAGGCAAAGCGTCAATACACACTAAGTTCCATATCAGTGTTTGTTTCCCAAAAAACAAATTGCCTCCAATGTCGTCCTGTCCCCCACCATTTCACTGCCCTCTTCCTAGCTCACACCCCCCTCTTTCATATACCTCTACACTCCATCCATCCATCTCATCCTTGGCCATCCCCCCACCCCATCTCATTCACATACACTCTCCTTATTAGTCTCTGGCTCTCCATCCTCTGCACATTATTATTATTATTATTATTATTATTATTATTATTATTATTATTTATTTATTTTTTTAATGTGTCTGACTCTAGGCAAAGGCTTCAGGGCCTATTTCTCACGGGCAGTGGCCTATCCCAAGGCCCAGTAGTCCTCCCATCCCTCCACACATCACCACTTTAGTGCTAACACCCACTGTCCATACTGAATACATGCTACGGCTGTCTCATACATGACTGGTGTATTGGTATTAGAGGGGGGTACCTTTACGACATGTCGGTGGGTCTTCTGGTAGATCGGTGAAGTCTGCATTATGAAACTGAAATCCTAACTTAAACTGTTCCCTGCCACAGCCAGGATTTGAACATGGGTCCATTAGGACTGCAGGCTGCCTCTATACTGATTCAGCCACTGCCTCCACGTCAAACCACCTCCATACAGTTTCTCTAACACTTTCTGTCACATCCACATCACAACCCTCTTTCACTTTCTCATTTGTCAGTCTGTTTCTCCATGTAACTCAACGTGCTCCCTTCAACTAACTCATTTCCACTGCTCTCACTCTTGACTTGTGTCCTTCCAATGAGGTCCAAGCTTAGCTTCCATACATTAGAGCTGGTATCACAATACTACCATGCAGCAACGTTTATACTACCAGGCTCATTTCCCTGTTTCTTACGACTCTAACCAGCAACCTTTCTTCCCTGTTGTACCCTTTCAAGTACTTCATCATCTGAACTTCCACCCTTGTTCATCACTATCCAAGTGCTTAAATGTACTCACATTTTCCATTTCCTCATCATCCAACCTAACTGTACATTCAGTGACTTAATTTCTCTCAAAGCCAATAACTTTACTCTTCCCTACATTCACCTTTAGATACCATTTCTTACACACTCTCCCAAACTCATTCACCAAGCACTGCAGATCTCTTTCATCTTGACTTAACAGTACAGTATCATCTATAAACAACAGAACAGTATGTTTCCAAACCCTGCCCTCTCTCATTAGGGCCACTCCAACATCCACTGCCCCACCTTGTATCTCTTTTATAACTCCATCCATATACATATTGAACAATCATGGACACATAACACATTCCTGTTTCAATCCAACATTCTGATAGGAAAATTTACTCAGTTCACCACTGAGATGCACTGCAGCCTTAGCATCCTAATGCATACTCTTCACAGCATTCAACAGCTTAAAATTTATTCTATATATTCTGAACATTTTGGACATTCCTTGTTCATCCACTCTGTCATACCTATCTATCTATCTGACGCCAGACACCTCAATCCCGTACGGGGTGGCCACAAACAAATCGCCTCAAAGTCGCCCTGTCCCCCGCCATTTCACTGCTTTGCTCTCAGCTCACACCCCCCTCTCTCACATACCTCTCCACTCCATCCCATCCTTGGTCTCCCCCTCTCTCCACCTCACTCACATACACTCTCCTTATCAGTCTCTCACTCTCCATCCTCTCCACATGGCCAAACCACCTAAATGTGTTTCTCCTAACATTTCATATCACATCCACATCCACACCACAACGCTCCTTCACTTCCTCATTTGTCAGTCTGTCTCTCCATGTGACTCCACATGCTCCTCTCAAATAACTCATTTTCACTGCTTTCACTCTTGACTTCTGTCCATCCAACAAGGTCCAAGCTTCACTTCCATATGTTAGAGTTGTTATCACAATACTGTTATGTAGTAACTTTTTCACTTCCATGCTCACTTCCCTGTGTCTTGTCACTGCTTTCATGGAACCAGCAATCTTTCTTCCCTGCTGTACTCTTTCAAGCACTTCACTCTCTAAGCTTCCATCCCTACTCAGCACACTACCCAAGTACTTAAATGCAATCACATTTTCCATTTCCTCCTCATCCAACCTCACTGTACATTCAACGACTTCATTTCTCTCGAACACCATAAATTTACTCTTCCCTACATTCACCTTTAGATTCCGTTTCTTACACACTCTCCCAAACTCATCCACCAAGTCTTGAAGCTCCCCTTCGTCTTCACAGTATCATCTGCATTCAATAGTACAGGGAGTTTCCAAACATTGCTCTCTCTCACTAGGGCCACTCCGACATCCACTGCCCTATCTTGTATCTCTTTTATAACCCCATCCATGTACAGATTGAACAACCACGGAAACATGTCATATGCTTTCTCGAAATCCATGCAGGCTGCATGCAACTTCTTTCTCTTCCCTCAAAACTTTTCCAATAAAGGCATATGAATGAATATCTGATCTACACAACCTCCTCTCTAACTAATACATCCCTGCTCTTTTCCAACTAATTCCTCTATTTCCCTAACTCTGTCAATAAGTATCCTACCAGATACTTTCCCATTACACAAAGAAGATAAATGTCCCTGTGATTACCGCACATTTCTTTTTCCCATCCTTCTTTTTACAGGGGAATAATTATACCTGACATCCAATCCACCGGGATTCTACCATCCTCCCAAGCCGATCTGCACATCTTCCATATCCAGTCTTCTACTATCTCTCCCCATGCATCATCATCTCACCATCTACTCCATCAATTCATTAGGCTTTTCCCATTTTGACTTTCTTCATAGCTTCCACTACTTACATCCTACTGATCTCTTCCTCCCTTCTTACCTCCCTCCTCCCAGCCATTCAGGAGCACTTATGCTTGCAATACTTCCATTCTCTATGCTTCACAGTTCCTTAAAGTGTTCTCTCTCTATCTGCTCACCTTTTCTCCCCTCTCCACTACCAATCTACCATTTTTATCTTTCACTTCCCTACTAACTTCTTTATCACCCCATCCAACTCTCTTTAGCTCCTCTTTTCACTCCCCTACTAAATTCTTTATCATCCCATCTAACTCTCTTTACCTCCTTCCAGAACATTTCCTTACATTCCCTCCACTTTACACTCAAATTCCTTCCAAATTCCTCATTCACTCTCTTATTACTGTCTCTCTTACTAATATTTTCACCTCTCTCTCTTCTTCTCTACATATAACTCTCTCTCCCATCTCTCAACTTCCTCCATGCCTCTGCTTCCCATCCACTCATTATATGCTTTCTTCTCTTTGCACCACAGCTTGTCTCACCTCTTCATTCCACCATGCTTCTCCTTGTACCCCCTTTTGTCTTCTCTTCACCCCACACACCATCTCACATGCTGCACAGATTTCTTCTATGAATATTTTGCACATGCCTCCCACCTCCCCCATCTGCTCCAAATCATATTTACCCAATCACTCCTCCAATTCTGTCTTATATTCTGCCTTTTTTCTATCCTCTTGCAACTTTTCTTCCCCCCCCCACCTGTACGGACTACTTCCTCCTGTCCTTTCCACCCTCTGTTCATCCATTACATTTGCACCCTGACTTTCACCATCACCACGTAATGGTCAGAAAGTCCACTTTCCCAACCTCTGTATGCTCTTGCATCCATTACATACCTTCTCATTCACTTATCCATACATACATAATCAATCATTGCCTTCTGTTCACCACCCACTCCTCTCATCACTCGCCACGTATATCTGTGGATCATTTTGTGCCTAAAGAGGGTATTGGCTATCACCAACCCCCTCTCTGCACAAATGTCCATCATAGCACTGCCAATCTCACCCACTTCTGCAGGCACATCCCACTCACCAACTACTCCATCTACCTTCACATTCCCTACTTTCTATTTAAAAAATAAATAAATTAAAAAAATAAGAAAAAAAGAAGCACGAGAGAGAGAGAGAGAGAGAGAGAGAGAGAGAGAGAGAGAGAGAGCCCCCACCT
>JAGKTI010035768.1:0-11193 GCA_018397915.1 Birgus latro | reverse complement strand
ATATATATATATATATGATTTATTTTTGTTTCGAACAGACCATTCCATTCACCTTAGGAAAGACCTCTTTTGCTGAAGGGCAAAATCAAAGCTATATCGAACTCCCCAACATCGAAAAGTCCCTAAACTTGAACAGAATCGTCAGGGGGTAGCAAAAATGCCAACCCCGGTAAAATCGTACTGGAAAGATTTATAATATGTCTGCCAGAGATGTACCGTATACATCGAAGATATTACCGTATATTTTTACTAAACCCCTAAAACCCAGTGGCTGCCACCAGACAATTTTGTTCACCTTAGCGCACACTCCTTTGAAATGGCGGGGTTAGAAGACCATCAGCGATGTACCCTCAGCTGAATGAAATCGCTTGGTGGTAGCTTAACTAAAACGAAGGCGTCATTGGTTTGTTTCTTTAGTCCATCCCTCACCCATTCCTAAACTGTCTCATCAAAAGCGAAGGGGCCCTGGGTTAGGCTGCACAATTACCTAACAATATCGCAAAGTGATATGTAGTATTCATAAAACGTTATTTTTTTAAAACTTATTTTTAATGCTTCCTATCCTAAAGGATAGGCCTATCCGAAGAGAGGGATTAGATACAGCCTAAAACATTTCCACTGTACTACGGGTGAATAAAATCAGTGAAATAAATCATCGGGTTGTGGTGTGGGCAAAATGAAAAGGATGTCTTCGTAGTGAATGTTACCACTTCAGCCCGACGTCGTACCTTTATATTTTATTCCTACCGCCTGTTAATTTACTAATCGTGGGGTAGATTTTAGCAGAAACGGGTAATGAAGGCGAATAAGTACGGTGTTTCTACAGCCAAATAAAACTGCCACCTGAAAATTTAGTTGGATTTTTGGGGATCTTTTCATTGAGAAGTTAATGTAGACTGCTCATAAGCCCTTCCTGCTCAGAGGTCTCTCCTAACGCACATAAATCTGTCTGGTGGGAGCAAGAATATAAAAAGCATTCCATCAATCTGAATGGGTTAATATGATTTAAGTGGGGTTCTGCTGAGTCTTTTTAAAGTGGTTCTATACGGTACGTAGTATTGAAGACGATATTCAAGTGGGATTAATGTTTATTGTATGCGCATTGTTAAATATGCATACTGGAACAGAAGCGTGTAATATAAAGTCCATAACATAAGTATGTTAATACAAGTACTGTACATAACCTAAGTGTAATATACTTGACGTAATATAAATATGATAATACATTATGTTGGTCATAGTGTGTAACATGAACGTTTTATAATAATGGTATAAGTGTTCGTAGTGTCTAGAGCAGTGGTTCCCAACCTTTTTTGTCTCTTCCCCTTTTTCCAACCACGTTCTCAACTATGGACCCCTACAACTAAATGGATCGAGCAAGCAAAATTGATAGCAGCTATTTCTGCAACATACATTTATATGTCACACGCCATGCATTGTAATGTTGCTTAAACTGCATGTTTGTGAAAACAGGAGACATTCAGTTCAGCACACTTTTTTTTTTTTTTTAAAGTAAAATTCCAGTAGAATGAAAATGTAAAAATATATAGAAATCCTATGGGCCCCTTGAAATTCTTCCATGGACCCCGGTTGGGAACCACTGGTCTAGAGCTTCTGGTAAGTGTGTAATAAAAGTACTTTATATAATAAAGTATTGATAGTTCACATAAGTATGTACTGGAAAATGTTGAACCATCTCTCATCTTTGTACTATTAGACAGCATAGGATTGTGAGAAATTATGAGATGAACATATTGGCAAACTTTTGTCCCCGACTCTATGTAACACGGTTTTATGTATATCAAGGGCATGACCCACATTTAAGTAAAGTAGTTGGTGGTACAACTCTCACGTGTGGGGAGGCTCCTCAAATACAGCTCTGCTCGACAAGGTGGAGTCGAAGGCTTATCGTCTCATTAACTCTCCATCTCTTAACCATCTCCCTTCAACCTCTGTCTCTTCGCCACACTGTTGCAACTTTCTCTCTCTTCTGTCGCTACTTCTATGGTCACTGCTCCTTTTGAACTGTCTGCTTGCATCCCTCCTCCATTACTAGACGGATGCTATGGACACGCAGCATCCGTCTCTACTGTATACTAACAAACTCTCATCCCTCTTCTGTCCAACTCTCTTATGCAAGAGTTAATCGTTACTCCCAGTCCTTCATGCATACAACACGTCAACTCTGGAACTGTCTCCCTCTGTTTGTATTTCCTACTGCCTATGATCTCCAGTCTTTCAAACGCCGTGTGTCCAGGCATTTCGAAATGAACGGATCTTGAATTTGGCTCTGTTTTTTATTTTATTATTATTATATATATATATTTTTTTTGGGGGGGGAACATTTTGCAGGCTCCTGGCCTTTGATTCCTTCTTCCTTACATTAAAAAAAAAATACATTTATAAAATGCATGAATGTACTAATATAAAGTATAAAACACGATATCAAATGCTAATATCAAGTATATAAAGACCACTGAACGATTTGTGGCCGAGTTTTTTATATTTTATTCTTACAGGTATCAGACGATTTAGCAGAGCACCCTAGGTAGCGAACTGAATAAAATCATTTGGAGACAGCACGATGAAAATAAAAAAGTCATTGCACTTTCTGAAAGGGTTGAGTAAGTAAAATCAAGAGGGAGGATACTGATATCTGATACAGCTCATTCATCTAAACTCGTAGGAGGTTGTGGTTCTGTTGCCGGTACTGTCGAGGCTGGATGGCAGAGTAGGACAATGCCACTGTACTCTACATTCTTTACGCAGCGTTTCCACACGACCAGCATCATTATCTAGTATTATATACGGTATTGTTACAGCTCGGCATTCAAGAAGGAGGTATATCAATTTTAGGCCAAGTAACCCCTTAAACCATTTTTATTTTCTTGTTGCACCATACGATGTTACTGAACGTAGTGGAGGCTCCTCCTAAGGAAAAGGTTAATGAAGGACATATTTAACCTCTCCAATTCGAAAAGCCTCCTTAAGATCTTTAAAAAAAAAGTCCGTAGATAACAAGAACAATATATAGGGTAAAATACATCATGGGACTGAAATAGTTTGTCAAAAGAGTATACCGGTAACTGGTGCTGGGGTTGGTGGAGTGATCGCTGGGTCGCTATGGCCAATCCTAATTACCTCATTAGAGTACTCAGGACGTCTGGTAATGGCGGCTTGGGATATTCTCTGATTGCCTCACCGATTAGACTCACTGGTGACCTGCTGCTGGCTGATTGGCTTACTGAGTTAATGAGAAACTGACTGACAATGAGAATCTGACTAACTAATCTACTGTTTGACTGACTGGCATACCAACCTGATGAATAACTGCTTGGTTGACTAGCTAGCCAACGGACTGAGTGCCTGAGTAGCTTGCTGATTTACTGACGAATTGTTTGACTGTGTCATTCTGACTTGCAGAGGAAATGGTTTATTGAATAGCTGATCTGCTGACTAGCCGGTTGGCTAAGCGCGTCACTGACCTGATTAGCTGAGTACCTTACTGACCTGCTGACTAAGTAGTTGACTGTCTTGCTGACCTGCTGACTAAGTAAATGACTAACTGTACTGACTAAGTGGGTGGCTGAGCAACTTACCTACTAGCTAGAAGACAGACTGAATGACTTACTGACCAACTGACAAGGGCTTGCTGACCAACTGGTTAACTGGCTGACTGAGCAGCATAATAACCTGCTTTATTAACTTAGCTACTGATGAATGAATCTACTGCCTGAATGATGCCCAAATTCTCTGACTAACTGCGTACACAGCGACTAATTTTCCCACTGACAGATTGGATCACTGACTGACTGACTGGCTGGCTGGGTTAGCGGCAGACTCACTGAACCACTCACACATTCACCAACCGATTGACTGAAGACCTACAGTCAAATTGACCGGGTGACTGACTGACCCACTGAGTGAAAGACCATTTTATTGGCCTACTTCCCGTACTGACTGACTAAAGTAACTGACTGACCAATTAACTCTGACCGACTGACTCACTGACAAACTGACTGACTGACCCAGTGACTGACTAACCAACTGACTGGCTGACCCATTATCTGAGTGGTCTAACTGACTGACTGACCCGCTAACTGACTGATCCACTGACCCCTGACTGACCCCTTAACTGACAAACCCACTAACTAATTAACTGACCCACTAACTAATTGACTAACCCACTAATTAACTGACACTGACTGACCCACTAACTAATTAACTGACCCACTAAGTAACTGACTGACCCACTAACAAATTAACTGACCCACAAATTAATTAACTGACCCACTAACTAATTAACTGACCTACTAACTAATTAACTGACCCACTAACTAACTGACTGATCCTCTAATTAACTGACCCACTAACTAATTAACTGATCCAATAACTGACTGACCCACTAACTAAATGACTGACCCACTAATTAACTGACTGAATCACTAATTGACTGTCTCACTGACTGACCCACTACCTATTGTAACTGACTGACCTAGTAATTAATTAACTGACCTACAACTGACCAACACACTACTGTAACTGACTGGCCCAGTAACTAATGAACTGACTCACTAACTGGCTGAATCTGACCCACTAACTAACCGACTGACCCACTAATTGGTTGACTCACTGGCTGACTGATCCAGAAACAAATTGACTGACCTACTAATTGACTGACTCACTGACTGACCCACTAACTAATTAACTGACCCACTAACTGACCGACCCACTAATTGACTGACTCAGTGACGGACCCACTAACTAAATGACTGACCCATTAACTAACTAACTGACAGACTCACTGACTGACTGGCCCACTAACTAACTGACTGACCCATTAACTGACTGACCCACTAACTAATTAACTGGCCCACTAATTGACTGACTCACTAACTGGCTGATCCACTAATTGAATGACCCATTAACTCACTGACCCGCTATATGACTGACTCACTAACAGATTGACCCACCAACTGACCGTCCCACCAACTGACTGACTCACAAACTGGCAAACTGACTGACCAACCCACTAACTGACTGGCTCACTGACCCACTAACTGACTGACTGACCAATTAACTAACTGACTGACCCACTACGTGATTAAGTGGCCCATTAACTGACTGACTGACCCTCTAACTGACTAATGTACAGACTGACTGACTGACTTACTGTGGTAACTGACTGATCCACAAACCGACTGACTCACAGACTTACTGACTAAACCACTATCTGACTGACCCACTAACTAATTCAGTGACTAACTGACAGCCTTTAGCTTGTTAACTGAGTCACTGACTGACCCACTGTCTAACTGACCCACTAACACTAACTAAATAAATGTCCAACTGACAAACCCACTACATATCTGACTGACCTACTAACTGACTAAGCACTGGCTGACCCATAACTGACTGACCCACTAACCCTAAATAACTGTCTAACTGACAAACCCACTACATATTGACTGACCTGCTAACTGACTAAGTACTGACTGGCCCACTAACTGACTGGGACTGTCTAACTGACAAATTAACTACATATCTGACTGACCTACTAACTGACTCACTGATTCACTAAATAACTGACCCACTAACTAACTGGCTGACCCACTAGCTAACTGACCCACTAACTAACTGACCCACTAACTAACTGATCCACTAAGTAATTGACTGACCCACTAACTAATTGACTGACCCACTAATCGACTGACTCACTAGATAACTGACTCACTAGCTGACTGACCCACTAACAGACTAACCCACTAACTGACTGACCCACTAACCGACTGACTCACTAGCTGACTGACCCACTAGCTGACTGACCCACTAACTGTTTGATCCACTAACTGACTGACCCACTAATTGACTGACCCACTGATCGACTGACCCACTGATGTCTGATCCACTAACTGACTGATTCACTAACTGACTAACCCACTAACTGACTAACCCACTAACTGATTGATCCACTGACTGACTTACCCACTAGCTGACTGACCCACTAACTAATTGACTTACCCACTAATCGACTGACCCACTGATGACTGATTCACAAACTGACTGATCCACTAACTGACTGACTCATTAATGATACTCACTAATGACTGGCCCACTAATGACTGACCACTGACTGACTGACCCATTAACTAACGAACTGACCAGCTGACTAACTGACTAACCCACTAACGACTGACACACTGACTGACACACTAACGACTGACACACTAACTGACTGACACACTAACGACTGACAGACTAACTAACTTACCCATTATCGACGGACCTACTAACTGACTGACACACTAACAACTGACAGACTAACTGATCCACTAACTGACCAACACAGTAACAACTGACAGACTAACTAACTATCTGACCCACTAACTGACTGACCCATTATTTGACTGACAAACTAACTGACTGACCCACTATTTGACTGACCCACTAACTGACTGACCCACTATTTGACTGACCCACTAACTGACTGACACACTAGCAACTGGCAGACTAACTATTTGGCCCGCTAACTGAATGATTGACTCACCACCTGACTGATCCACTCCTTGACTGACTGAACCACTTTTTGACTGAGCCACGAACTGCCTGATTAAGTGATTTACTAACTGACAAATCCACAGCCTAAATGATCAGTTAGATGGCAGAATGGCCTACTAACTGACTGAATGACTGACCTACTGACTGGCCCACTAACTTACTGGTTGACTGCTCTGCAGTTTAATCTACTGATTAACGAACTGATTTATGAACTGACCGATCAGCTTAATATTATGACCTACAAACTGATTGAACTGACTGAAGGATACCTGATTACTACCCTACCACGTAAACTACTTCTAATCTACCAGGTAACAAACAGATACCTAACTGACAAACTGATTTACCAACTGATTAGCTGATCCATTAATTAGTAAACTAATCCACTAACTGACCCCCTAACTGATCCACTAACTAATCCATTAACTAACCAACAAAATGATTCACTAACTTGTCTATTAACGGATTCACTGACCAGTAACTGATCCATTAACTGATTCATTAAAACCCACTAACTGACCTACTAACTGACGTACTGTACTTACAGATCCATTAACCTCATTAACTGCCCACCTAGGCTATTTAACTACTAATGGTCCAAAAATATTTTTAGATTTGTTCCCTCTCTCTTTCTCTCCATCCCAGTTACATCATCCCACATCTATTCATTTTATGTTTCATGTAGGCCCACACCAGGCTTTTTTATATGCCACCCTCTCCTCACTTTATATTTAACTCCTTCAGTCGAATCACGTCAATTCAAAATTTTATTCTTGCTCTCTCTAGACGATTTAACTTTGATAGGATCGTAAGTAGTAACAGAATAGCGAATGTTAAACTCAACCCCTCCAGTTCAAAAAAGGGTTCCCGTCAGCAAAATACAGTGGATTAGAGGTAGCGAGAGTATAATACAAAGCATGGCAGGTCCCTGGGCTATCGGGCTTAATTCACTGCCACTACATAATTTTATTCTTGCTAACTTCAGACGATTTTATTTAGCCCAGAGAGGAAAGACCAGGTTGTAAAGGGTTAATGGAGACTCTGTAACCTCGTCTACGCCAAGTCGAAAAATGTCTCCCTGGCTTAGTATAGGCATCTGACAGCAGCAAGAATAAACTTTACGTCATCACAGTGAAGAGGTTGTCAGGTCAACAGCATGTGAGTTTAACAGAATTCTGGAAGTAATTCTCTGCGTAATTCGGAATGACACTGTGCGATTATATTAAGAAAATAGCATGCAAGATTTTTTCCCCGCCTGATTTACGATGGCACTAGATGATTTTATTTGGATGAAAGAAAGTCTTTATCAGTTTCAAGCATATATTCCATCATCATCATCATCATCATATTTCCTACTAGTAGGAATGGAGAAAAAGATGGAATGATGAAGCTACATTGAGACTATCAACAGGTGTGAAGAGGCTGACACACACACACACACACACACACACACACACACACACACACACACACAGAGGAGGGGCGGAGGTAGGTGACAACAAAGAGGACGCACTCACGCAGCCACAGTATATTACGCCACACGGCTCCCATTTTTACACACACATGAGCGGCATGGCAAATTGGTCTTATTTTACGCACACTCCCTTTTACACACCTCCACACTTTTACACATTTTTTTTCTCTTCTCACGTCGGACCTTTATAAAATACTCTGTGTTAATCCGTGTGCTATGTTTTTGCCTCCGCTCGACGGTCTTCTTTACTAGTTTATTGAGGTTAATTTCCAGGCCCGATTCCCAATAAACACTCACACTTTACAGACATTTTTCCTACATCACACTGATATAAGGTACTCAGTATTCTATCTATCTGTCTATCTTTCAGTTTATTATTGCTTCAACAGGAGTGCTGGGGCCCAGGGCTAGGTTTTCAAACCGAACATTAAAGGCGTGTGTGCAGTTTCGCTTCCATTAGTGGCATTACGTATGCAAGAATATAGCAGCCATCCCTCAGATGTAAACCTTTGTGGGCCACATCTGGTTGGAATGTCATATCCCACTAGATCATCAGCTTCTGCCAGGCGATTTTCTTAGCTATAGCCTCAAACATTGGTCCTCATCAGACTTTTTATAAACTACTCAGTATCAACAAAATACTTCCTGCTCGTGCTTCCGCCAGACTATTTGACTTTCCACACTCGCTTTTCAATATACACCCCCCCCCCCACAAAAAAAAAATAAGACTGCAAAGAACTCAGTTTTAACACCTATATTTCAGTTTTGCTTCAACCAGGCGATTTTTTGAAGGCGATAAGCTCAGGTTGTTTTTCAGATCCACTCTTCAACACAGCCTGTACTGTTAAACGCATTAAGGTATTTTTGTCATTTTTTTTAACAACTCATTAGTAACACTTTATTGTTGCTTTCACAGAACGATTTCGCTGAGCGGTTCTGTGAAGGTAATTTTCTGGAGTAATTTCTCAATTATGACATATTTTGTTATATTTCTGTTATTCTTTCTATGCTTCTGTTTTATTCAGCTAAGGAGGGCCTTTTCGAATGAGAGATGTTAGATATGGCTTTCATTATCCCCTGCAATACGATATGTCTTTCCCAAGCTGAATAAAATATTCTAGACGAAGCAAGAGCAAAAGTAACGAAGCACGTTTGTGGATTAAATGGGTTAAATGCCTTTTCGTCACATCAGACATTTATAAGTTGCTCAGTAATAACCGCTTGAGCCATTTTTTTTTTTTTTTTTTGCTACTTATGGACTACTGTTCATGTTATTTTTTCTAGTTGGGGAGATGTCTGCTAGTGAAGGGCTTCATGAAGGCTGTTTTTACGAAAAGTCTCTCCCAAGCTGAATGAGATCGTCTGGTGACTGCAAGAATATCTAGTGCATGCGGCATTGCCACGCAATACAAAGTCCCCTACCAGATGATAACCATACATATGTAATTGACCTTGGGAGTAGATGGCTGGTTGTTCTGCGCGACACACTGTCATGGTATCGGGAACAATTGTGTGAAACATATCAAAATCTGTCCTTGCATGTGGAAGTTACAGAGCGGACACAAATGTAGGTATGGCTGGTAAGTATGACAGCATCCGACCTTGTTTGAGCCCCAAGTGTGACCTTGACTTTGGGAGTAGATGGCTGGTTGTTGCGCACGACATATCCATCATGGTATGGGGAACAATTGTTATATCAAAATCTGTCCATGAATGTGGAATTTACAGAGCGGACACGAAATTGCAGACGACTTTGTTTGAGCCCCAAGTGTGACCTTCACTCTGCGGGTAGATGGCTGGTTGTTACGCGTGACACACCGTCATGGTATGGGGGACAATTGTCATGCCAAAATCTGTCCATGCATGTGGAAGTTACAAAGAGGAAACGAAATTGCAGACGTACTGACATACTGATATACTGACGTACTGACGGAACAGCGCAAACCTAAAGTCCTACCGGTTTCACCGGTAGGGGACTAAAACGTTCCCTGGCTGAAGACTTGGGCTAAATATAGGTGCCTCCCTTTCTCCTCAGACTTCCACAGCCTTGTCCCACATCCTTTCCTTTCTCCCTCCCTCCCTTCTCGCCTCTCCACATCTCTACTATCTCTCCATATCTCTCCGCAGTTTCTCTAACAACCTCTCCATATCTCTCTACAATTTCATTAACAACCCCTCCATATCTCTCCACAGTTTTCCCAATCTTTTTATATCTCTCCACAATCCATCCATGCCGCTCCAGTCTTTTTTATATCTCCATATCTCCAAAATCTCTCCACACCTCTCTATAATCTCTCCACAGTTCTTCAGTCTCTCCAAACCCATCCAAAGTCTCTTCCTATCTCTTCAAATACTTGCAATAGTCTGTCCATATCTCTAAAAAAAATCTGTATTCTACAATCTCTCCACTTCTCCATACTGCAGTGTCTCCATATTTCTCCAAATTTCTCAACATTTCTCCATAGCCTTTTCACTTCGCTCTAGTCTCTCCCTATTTCTCCACAGTCTATCCGTATCACCATGATCTCTCCATATTTCTTAAATTTTCTCGGAGTTTCTTCAGTCTCTCCGTATCTCCACAGTATCGTTATGTCTCTCCACTTTTTCTCCACATCTTTTCACGGTCTCCTTTCCCTATTTCTCGACAGTTTCTCCATATCTCTCTACAACCTCTCTATACCTATTCACAATCTCTCCATATCGCGCCATAGTCTCTCCACATCGCTCCAGTCTCTTTATATCTCTCCACTATTTCTTCACACCTCTCCACAGTCTTTCCATAGTTTCTTTAAAATCTCTCCGTATCTCCCTACCATCTCTCTATATTCCTTTAAAATCCCTCCAGATCTCTCCAAAATCTGTGTCTTTCTATATTTCTGTACAATCACTCCATACCTCTCGACAGTTTCTCCATAGTCTCTTTACATCTCTCTGTATGCTCTCCACTTCTCCTCTTAGTCTCTCTACATCTCTCCATAGCCTCGCCACACCTCTCCTTAACCTCTCCAAGCCTTCCATAGCCTCTTAACTCCTCTCCATGGCCTCTCCACACCTTCCACAGTCTCTCCACTCCTTTCTTTAGCCTCTCCACATTTATCCTCAGCCTCTCCACACCTCTCTTTAGCCTCTCCACACCTCTCTTTAGCCTCTCCACACCTCTC
>JAGKTI010035766.1:0-11193 GCA_018397915.1 Birgus latro | reverse complement strand
TTTTTTTTTTTCTCTCTCCCCCCTCTCCCGTCACTCTTCCCGCTCTCCCGTCACTCTTCCTCTCCTCCCCTCCCCTCACTTCTCCTCTTTCCGTTCACTCTTCCCCACCTCTCCCCTCACTTTTTACCCTCTCCCCTCACTCCTCTTTCTCTCCTCTCAGCCTTCGTTCTTAACATTCACACTTCCTCTCCCTCTTCACCAACACTTCCTTCTCCCAACTCTCCCTATTCCCTCTTTTTCTCCTCCCATCATCCACTTCCTCTACTGTCACTCTCCTCTGCTTCCCATCCCATCATTCACTTCCACTCTTCCTCCCCACTTCACTCACTCTTATTCCCTCCTGTCTGTTCACTCTTTTCTCACTCACACTTCCCCCTTTTTCCCTCTCCCCTCATTTTCCCCTCCTTTCATCACTCTGTCACTCCACTCTCCTCTCATCAGTTCCATTCCTCTTATCATTCTTCCTAGTTTAACTCTTATTCCTCCCTCTAAACTCTTCTTTCTCTCTCCTCCTCTTTCACTCTTAGACCTCTTCCTCACTCGCTTCCTCCTCCCCTCACTCATCCTTCTCTCTCTTTCTCCCTCTCTTTCATTTTCCCCTCACTCTCTTCGACTCATCCTCATCTCGTTTCACCCTTCCCCTCACTCTTCTCAGTCATCCATTAACACATTCTTAAGCCACTACAACTCCCTCTCTCTCTCTCAAATTTTCTTCACTACCTTTTATTCTCATTCCCTTCATCATATCCGTCTTCACTGTCTTCATTTCTTACCTACCATTTCCTCACACCCTTCACCCTCCCTTTACCTCTCCCTTTCTCCTCTCTCTCCTTCCCCTCCCCCCCTTACCTCCACCATGTACCACTCCTCACCCTCTTTTCTCACTCCCCTCTTACGCCTGTCAATCCCTCCCACTCTTTCCTTCCCTCCCTTCCTCCTTCTCCTTCCCCCTGCTTTCATCCCCTCTCATCTTTCCATCTCATCTTTCCTTTCCTTTCCTTAGTCTTTCTTATAGCTTGATACCATCAGAACCAGGATACTTACGCTCCCCCCCCCAAAAAAAAAAACAGGCAAAAAGGCATAATGAAATGACCAAAACAAAACAAAAAAATGCTAAAAACGCACTTATTAACACAAGAATTTTCATAATCAAAGGATGACAAAAAATCATGGTAAACTACATTAAATGAGAGCCAAAATGACCAAAGCAAAGTTAAAGCTATATATATGCTTGAATTTTCTACGCTTCCTCGATTGCAAATATTTACTTGCATATTCTTTTTACTTATCAGGAGTTAGATTCTGCTCACTGCATCATGATAAAATGCGTTATCTTAGTAAACTTACCTAAAAAGCATAAAAAAAGCACCAGTGGCTAAAAAAAAAAAGCCCCTAGAAAAAGGCAGATTTGGTACTGTATCAAGAAAATAAAAAGCATTATCTTGGCAATTACAAAAGCATGTTTGGCATACCCTGGCTCTAATTATGATCAACCTTTATTCACTTGTCTTCATTTTCTTGTTTTTCCCATCTAACCAGCACATACAAACACACATAGAAGAGCGTACAAACACGCCTCTCTCTCTCTCTCTCTCTCTCTCTCTTCATCACCTCTCAATCTCGCGCCTCCATCTCGTGTGTCCTCCTCACCTCTCTCTCCCTTTCTCCTCCCTTCCCCTCTTGCCCCTCCCCTCTCTTTTTTCACTTACTCTTCCACTTTCATATCTCTCTCTCTCTCTCTCTCTCTCTCTCTCTCTCTCTCTCTCTCTCTCTCTCTCCTCTATCTCTTTGTCATTGTTCTTCCTCTCATCCTCATACTTTCGACCTGTGATGGGCTGTGGATCACTGAGGGTCCCTGTTAGTTAAGTGACTATACCCTCGGGATTTTTTTTTATGTACCAGGGGTCACTGCTTTAGGAGGTGATTTGTGTGCTTGTCCCACGTGGGAAAGTTCCTAGTCTCAGTGGAATGAACGGAGCTGGGGCCTGACTGACTGCTGCTTACCTTAATTCTTTGATGATAATGTTTTAAGTTTCTTCCCGCAAAGTCCAACTGAGACCACGACTATATTTACGTGTACCTGTAACTTTTGAATTCCCGCAGAGTCCAACTGTGACCACGGGATTATTAGCTATATTCACGTGTATCTGTAACTTTTAAATTCCTGCAGAGTCCAACTGAGACCACGGGATTACCGTATTCACATTGTTATATCTACAGACGCTCCATTAACTCAACATATGCGTTTATAATCTCATGCCGTAGCTATTAGTTTATTTGATTACTTTCTCTTTCAGGTAACTCAAACAGGTAGCTTACAGATAAAGTAGTATAGAATGTGACCTTTCCTTTCCAGTATTTCCTATGAAATTTCCATGTCAGTTTTTTCATGATGCATGGTGGTTTTCTCACTTTTCCTAGAGGGGGTGGGGGAGCCTTCTTGCTTTACTATCCTTATCCTTCAGCATGTAGAGATAGATCTTGTAGTCATAGTCTACTCGGTAACAAACAGCCTCGAAAGGACCAGAAGGTCTGTTGATGTTTGCTTTCCTGTGTAATCCTACCTTCTTCGCACCTTTACTAACTTCTCCTTCATCAGTCTCTTGTCCTCCATCCATTCTTGCCTACCTTATCATTTCCATTCACACCTTTCCCCTACCTTCCTCACTCCATCTGCATTCCACCTCTCCTTTTCTCTCATCTATTCTTGCCCTCCCTCTCTTCATCTTCATACATTCTTCTTCCCCTTCTCTTTCTTCCTCAATCCACTTTCTCCTCCTTCATCTCCCAACTCACTTTTCTCCCACATTCCCTCACTCACTTCCTTTCTTGTATTTTCCTTTTTCATCTTAATTGGGATGTTAAAAGGGAATGAATGTCTTCTTCTGTTCATCTCCACCATCTCACCTCAGCTTCCCCACATCTTTCTCCTCTCCCCCTCACCTTTCTCTCATCCCCCCCTCTTCCTCTTCCTTTCCTCCTGCCCTTTCTCTTCTTGTTCTTTCCCTCCCTGTATCCCCTCACCTCCCCATTCGTCTCCGTTCACCTACCACCTCCTTTACGTCTCCCCCTCACCTATCATCTCACTCCAACCTTCCACCTGATACTTCCTCCCCTCCTTGTCTCCCCTTCCCTTCCCTCCCCTAACCCTTCCCTCCCCACCTCCTCCACGTTTCCTCCACCACCACCTCACTTCCCTCTTACTCGTCTCCCACCCCTCACCACCACCCAACCTTCCTTCTCCTCTCCTCCCCTCTCCTCCTCCTTTCCCTCCCCTCTCTTCCTCCCACACCTCGTCCCCCAAACTCAAGTACCTTCCTCCCCCCTCCAGATACCCCAAGTATGTGATATACGGCCGGGGTCAGGGGTCACGGGAGGGTCAACTCAGGCCTGACCTCGGCGCATCTGGTGCTGCTTGACCCCGCTTGCTCACTTTTTACTCTTTTTTTAATTAAAACTTTTGAGAGAGGGAAGATGAAAGAGGAGAGGCGGGATAACGATAACGGATGGATCGATGGATAGAACGGAGTAAATGAACTGAAGGAATATGAAGAGGATGAATCGATCGATGGATGAGTGGATGCAATTAGGAAACGATGGGTGGATAGATGAATGGATGTAATATGTAAACAATGAATGAAAATGAATGAATGAATGGATAAAGGAACGTAGGGCGTCATGGATGGACGGATGGATGAGAAATATTAGGAAGTGACGGATATTTCAGCATAATAGATGTTTCAATAGATTAAGGCGAGAATGGGTGGATGGACAAATGGATGGACAGGAGAGCTAAAGGATGGATGAAGAGATGGAATAACGAAGGGATGGGTGGATGGACGGATGGATAAAGGAATGAAGGGATAAATGGATGAACTGATAGAAGGAAGAGATGAATGGATGCATAAAAACACGAATGGATGAGTGGAAGACAGAAAGATTGGATGCATGGATACAAAAAGGATAAGCGAAATTACAAAATACGAGCAAGAATGGGATGGATGGATAAGGATTGAAAGGAAGGATAGAAGAAGGATGGAGAGCAAAAGGGTAGGAAGGAAGGATGGAAAGACAGAAAGACCTTTGGACAAAAATCGTGAGGCCGTATGAACAAAAAGAGGGAATGTATGAGACTAAAAGGCGATTGGATGGATGTATAATGTCTGGAACAAGAAGAAAAATGATGAAGAAAAAAATGGATGGATGGATGGATGGATGGATGGATGGATGAGACTAAGTAGATGAAGAGACGGATGACTGATATGAACAGACGTACTTGAGTATAACAAGAGAGGGAGAGAGAGAGAGAGAGAAGGACGATGCGTGATAGGTGTACTCAGAGGCATGAATGAATAAAGTACTGACTGGGTGGACAGGTGGACGGGCAGACTTACTGATTACTACACTCATTCATTCACGGCGCCGAGGGTGATACCAGAGTCCCTCCTCATTCACAGCTTCAGACCTTCACTGGCCAGTCATGATTCCAAAAGTGCTCTTCTGTGTGTTTTTAGTGACTCACATAATTCTGTTTTTATTTTATTAACTGGTCTCGATTCATCTGACTTTCGTTTTAATTTATCAGCATTTTTAACATTTTTTCCCCTTACATTTTCCCCTGTCATAATTTCACTTTCAATGACTTTCTTTTTAGATTTCTACACCATGTACATTTTGTCGGCTTGCATTTTATTATTTCTATATTTAGTAAAACATGATGCTGAACTTGGGTAAAGATTACTGACTATGTCCAAAACGCCCCAGGAAAATGTTTATACTGACGTTGATTCTTATGTGTGAATATATATGTATGTGAATATATTTGTGTATTATGTATATACAAGCCTTTGCCTTTGCAGACAGATACAGATAACAGACAGAAAAACATGATGGATTAATGGATACGGTACGCAGGGAAAGAAGCAAACGACATGAGGGTGACAGACTGAGACAATGGGAGGTGGAAAAGGTACAAGAAGATTGAAGAAGGAGAAAAATAGAAGGAACAGCATGAGAGGAAGGTGAAGAAATGAAGGTCACAAGAGAAGGAAGAGGTGAGGAAAGAGATGGGGGGGGGGGTAAGACAACAAGCAGGAGGAGGAGGAGGTAAAGTAAGCAGGAAGAGAGATGAATGAAAACGGAAAAGTGAGGAAGGAGGGAGGGGTATGAGGAATGCAGAAGGGATGAACAGAAAAAGAGGAAGGTATGACAAACGATGGAAAGACTGACAATGGATGGGAGATAATAAGGTGATACTGTCTACTTAACCCCTTCAATATTACGACCTCTCTTCCTTGTACTGCCACCGTCAGAGTACTTCTATACAGTTTATGCGAGACTTCTCGCTGTGAAAGGGTTTGATAAAACATGGGTAAACTCTTCTAGTCTAATTACTTTATAAATTGCTACTTCCAGACAATTTTCTTCAACTTACAGGTAACTTCTCATTGTGCAGGTGTCAACAGAGAGTCAAAGGACGAGAGGGAGAATAAAAAGCTAATCTGAGCACGCAGTGAGGAGGAACTGGAAAGGGAAATGTTTAATTCTGTACGACGGATGACGACTGATGCGTTACAGTCAAGGTAAGGTCTGGCGATTTTGCTCCCCACAGCGTTATATCCCCTCCTCCAAGGTGTTCAGAGGGAGAGAAGCGGGAGGGAAAGAAAGCGAGAGGGAAGAACAGGAATTACAACAGGAATTACCAACTTCAAAGATATGATTAATTTGAATTGGCTGTCTCCTGACGATTGTTACTCAGCTTAAGATATACATTTTGAACTGGGGGGGGGGGTTAGATACAGCCTTCATTAACCCCTTCAGTGATAAGGGGTTCTACTTAACTGAATGAACCGACCTGGGCAAGAATAAGCTACAAAATACATCATCGTAGTGAAGGAGTGAAGGGGAGAATGAGAGTCAAGGGGAGATGAGAGGAAGATGTGTGGGTGAGGGAAGTTGTTTTCTTAGGGGAAGGAATGAGATGAAGGTGAGGTGGTAGATGAGGAAGGAAAGGGGAGGTAAAGAGCTGAGTGGAGGGAGGCATGACTAAGAAATCTTGAGTAGAGAGAATAGAGGAGGGAAAGAGGGGAGAGGGATAAGAAGGGAGAAAGACATGACTTGGAAGGGGAGGAAGAGAAGGGAAGGAAAGGACGAGGGAAAAGAATGGGTGAGAAAAACTAGGAAGGATGAGTAGATCAAGTGGAAGATAAGGAAGGGGAGGCGAGGAAGAGGGAGTGTGGAGGGCAGAGTGGATAGAGGCATGACTATGAAAAAGAGAGTCAGGTAAAATAAGGCAGAAGAATGGTGAGGAAAATATAGCAAGGGGCAGGGAAGAATAAGGAAGGAAAGAGGATGGACGGGGAAGGAAGGGGTGGAAAGGAAGGGGACAGGCAGAATGGACGAAATCAGAAAGGGAAAGGTAAGACAAAGGGCAGCGATGGATGAGGAAGAAGGAGAGGGAAGGAAAGGGAAGGGAAAGGATGGATAAAAGAAAGGTAGGAGACGGACAAGGCAGAGATGGATAATGAAGGAAAAGGACAGGCGAGGAGCGAGGGGAGGAGTTGGGAAGAGGGGAGAGGCGTTTATTAGAAGTGATGGCTGATATTTTTTGTTTAACGTGCTTAGGCTTGTGGGTGATGAGAGAGAGGGAAAGGAGGGATGGGAGGAAAGACGGGAAGGGAGGAAGAGTGATAACAAAGCCATGAGTAACAGGAAAAAGAAGCACTGAAGGGAAAAGAAGATAAAACGGTTGTGGAGCTAGGTAATAAAAATAAAAAAAGAGGTAGGTAATAATAAAAAAAAAATGTACACAACAGAACTGTAAATGAGTAAAGATGAGAAATGAGACTGAGAGAATGTACAAACGAAAACACACACACACACACACACACACACACACACACACACACACACACACACGGGCGATCTGATCTGGAACTGCAATCCAAACACTATACACACACCGTGGTACTGCATATTATTCAAATAAACACACGCAAGCAAACAAGAAAACACCCATTGCACTAACATCAACACCTACAATACCTTCTCTCTCTCTCTCTCTCTCTCTCTCTCTCTCTCACACACACACACACACACACACACACACACTCGAGCACAGGCCACTACACATAAACACACCTATACAGAACAAACAGACACACCTACATAGCCCCAATCTCACACAAACCTGCACCTGCAACACACACACACACACACAAGTGGATGAGGCATACACACACACACACACCTACCAATCTCCCACCTGCGTCAACACAACCACAAGGCTGCAGCACACAAATAAACACACCTGCCTAAAACTGACGCCTAATCTGCACTTACCGGCACATGACACCGGCATCGCTATCCCCCTTTTATACAGATCCCAGGATTTAGGTAAAGTAGGTTGATCTATAGAGTATATTTCTTTGACCTCAGGACATGAATCAGAGGAGAAAGGATATCCCAAGTACGCGTGTGGATAAAAGTTCGTCTACTAATACACTGTGTTTTACTTCACACTTTGGGCACGTCCGTTACCTTCCTCTATGACGCATCATATCAAATCTCATCATCTACGGGAAGAGAAACATACCAAGCCTCTCTTAGCTTGGCACTATAATCCTGAAGATGAAAGTGAAAGGAAGAGAACACACCAAGCCTCTCTTAGCTTGGCACTATAATCCTGACGAGAGTGAAAGGAAGTGGCGAAATATAAAGCGAACTCTTGACCCCGAATGCACACTATCCACCCTCCTCCTGTGCCGATGGAGGTTCGGGGCTGCTTGTAATGTAAATTCATTGCATTAGGTCACCAAACATCTTCTCCAATGCAAAAAGGACGAGTTCCCTGGTCCCTGCTTCAATCTTCTGTACTCCCTTCTCACAACATGCAAGAAATACGTTGATATATTTTTCCCCCATACAGCCTAAGGAACACGCAAATCTCCAAATTTCACTCATAATCACAGTGCTATTGGACAACCTGCCTCTGACAGAAACATTTTAAGCTTCGAGCTGGTATAAATCCATCAGCAGCAGAAGCAGCCACGCCATCTCAGCCCTAACGCCCACCCATGAAATAGAATGAGGCAGGATCCAGAACAGAGAAAGAGAAAGCACATTATGGAACTATTACACAAAGTGACCAGTGAAATGCAACACTCAGTCATTTGCAGACATCACCGAAGCCTTCAAACTCTTAGCTTCACCCTACATGTAAAAATCATCCAAACAATTTCCTCTATTTGCTTCACATACACCTAAGGGATAAGCATTCTTCTGACTACTAAGTTGAACAAAGGATGCAACTCATGTGCATCTTCCTGTAAATTTCAACTACAGTATTTTCATTCCTTACTTCCATGTACTTCACTTTCTTACACATATTTAACCCTGACTCTAAACACTTACTCTCACGCTTTTCATCGTCTTACCTTAATCTGTCACCTGGAACAACATTCTTCTACCCATTTACCAACAAATATCTTTACTTCACATCTCTACTACGGATCTGTTTATGTTTCTCATTCTAACAAATTCACAATCTTGACTCAAAAGTCCTCAGCAGTACAGAGGTTAGTAGTCATAAGCTACAGTTATTTGTACCCTTGTGATTGGCAGTGCAATTCCAAACACCTCAGTCCTCGGTAGTATAGTGGTTAGTATCCCCGCCTGTCACGCGGGAGACCGGGGTTCGATTCCCCGCCGGGGAGGTTCAATGTTTTCAAAGTTGTCAAATGGGCCAATTATCTTTCCCCCCCCCCTTGTGTTCCTACGTTATGAATCACATTTCCAATACGTTTAATGCTGACTTTCCAAACTCATGGGCTCATGGCATATAGTATTTTATGCTAATATGCTACCATGTGCACTGACACATCTGCATGTAGTTTTTCTGTAGCCTCTGTATCCAGTCCTCTGGTTTGTAACAAGACCTTCACGGCACCGGCTACCTTTCTTCCTTAAGCCACTCTACTCCCCACTTCTTGTACCTGTTTACACTTCTGTTGCTGCATAGAGGTGCTTAAACTCTTCCTCCAGTATTCAAACCTCTTTCCATTCATTATGGTACCACACAGCAAACCATTTCTTTTCTTTAAAAAAAAAAAAAAAAATCGCTTTCATTCCTCTTTTCTCAATTTACACTCAGTCCACTCCGCTAGCACATATTTACAAGTCTGAGCCAGTCTGCAAGGATCTCGTTCACAATTAATAGGGAACATCTCATTTTAAGTCCTTGACACTCCAGTATTAAATCACCAGCGTCAACACCCTTTAAATACCAGTAGCTTTGCTTTGACTCATCTCATAAGCCAGCCCACATACAGTAAGGCACTGTATGTCCAGCAGCAAGAGGGACACCGCGCATCCATGTGTCACTCCAACAGGGATATTTAACTGCACACTTTAGACATCCACCAACACTTACACATGCTTCACTCCCATATTAAAAACGTTTCCCAGCTTTGAACTATTTTCCATCCACACAATACAAACCTAACAACTTCCTCCTTAAAGAACACACACACACACACACACACACACACACACACACACACACACACACACACACACTAAGAAGTCCTCCAGTTTACGATGAAATGACTGGTGACGGCACTCAAGTTTATCTTGTCTGAGAGTAAGTTGGTGAGGGGTGTGGGGCCAATGGTAGGGCCGGCGCCACGACCAACACCCCCTCTCATTGATCCGCCACAACCCCACTCAACCCCGCCGCTCCTCTCGCAAATGCATACAAAATTCCGGGAACGCAAGGTCGATTCTTACGCTGGGCATTAACTCTTACGATCGACATAAATTCTTACCATGTGTGTTAGTTTTTATAACGGGCATTAACTTTTACGATGGGGATTAGCTCTTACGATGGGCATTAGCTCTTACGATGGACATTACCTCTTATGATGGACATTAACTCTTACAATGGACATTAACTCTTACAATGGACATTAACTTTTGCAATGGGCATTAACTCTTACGATGGATATTAACTTTTGCAATGGGCATTAACTCTTACGATGGACAATAACTCTTACGATGGACATTAACTAAAATAGACAATAACTCTTACGATGGACATTAACTAAAATAGACAATAACCCTCAAGAAGGACGCTGCCTCTTACAAAGGACACTACATCTTCCGAAGGACATTTCCTCTAAAAAAGCGCATTACCTCTCACGAAGGACATTACCTCTTAAATGGACATCAGCTATTATGAGCGACATTATCTCTCACGAAGGACATCAACTCTAACGCTGGGCATTAATTCCATAAACTACTACGAAGAACCTTGTTACATGAACTTGTACGAAGATTTTTATTCTTATGGATGACATTAATTCTAATCTCTCTCTCTCTCTCTCTCTCTCTCTCTCTCTCTCTCTCTCTCTCTCTCTCTCTCTCTAAGCGGTGAAAGGGCTGGGATGGTAATAATCATGACAAAAACAATATATCAACCTTTATATGAGAAATTATGTTAACTCTTAACGATGGGATTACCGCTACAAAGACTATTATATTAACTCTATATGAATTATATCAACACAATGGTCATTAACTCTTACAAATGACATCACAATGTGGTGGTGGGTGATGTGACCATCATCCACTCACCTGATGTCGAAAGAACTACTACTTCCATTTCTCATTCTATCTCTGTTTGCCCTCCTCTCTCCGCACACCTCCCTTTCCTTCCTGTCACTTTTTAATCCTTTTCTTTACACTTCAGGTGGCTGTACACTGACTGACAAACTTAACTGTTTCTTGTAACCAAGAAAACCATTTACAGCGCTGGGTGGTAACCATATAACCAAATTACGAAATGAAATGGAGCTTGCTATGTTGCCACTGATAACTGGATAGAGACGGAATGGGCATCCATAAATCAAACTTCCACTGTTTTGCCCCCTCCTTGTGGCGTGGCGCTGACAGCTGCAAGGACAACGGTTCACTGAACGGGTCGGCCCTGCGGGGGGCGGTTGCTTGCCTGCGGTTGTTGGGTCTACTCGGCCAGACAGACTGGGGCTGATCAATAAATCAACAACATTAATTATGTTATAACGAGCATTATATTAACTCTTACAATGTCTTATGAAGGGCAATATACTCGTATTATGAGACATAATACTACATTTTGCGAGGGCTATATTAACTTCCGACAGACATTATATTATG